>JBCEWB010336260.1:0-21628 GCA_039654565.1 Peronia peronii | reverse complement strand
TCTTAATATACATGTATATATGTGTGTGTATATATATATATATATATATATATATATACACACACACACAACAGCAACAACACAAAAACAAACTAACAACAGCAAACAACAACAACAGCACAACAATAACAACAACAAAAGCAACAACACAGCAACAACAAAAACAACAACATAGCAAACAAATACAAAAACAAAACAGCAAACAACTAGAAGAACAACAAGTATACATCTGCAAACTACAATGAAATCAACATAGCAGCCAACAACAACAACTACCACCACCACCACAACAACAACAATGGCAACGACTACCACATGAACATCACACCGCCATGTTTGTGAATTATCGTGGATGACAACACAGATGAGATGAAAAGCATAGGTAAAAAATAAGAGAACTCGTCTGGTGAATTCTAATGCAAAAAGCGGTGTTCATATTGTGAAATAGACAGTTTCCTTGGTCTGATCCGAGATAACCACTTTGAGGAGGATGAAAGGCTTATCAAGACCGCAGCCTCCTTGGGATGATCCAAACTAAGCCACTTTGTTCTTGTGATGATTTTGAACTCAGGTGAGAATCCTAATCATACTTTTGTCACTCACGTCTCTTAGGAGCCGAAGGGGGGTACATGAACGGGATGTCTGTGAGCTATAAGATCGATAGTCAACATTTCAGCTCAGGATAGTATTACCATTATCATTCACTATAATTTCTTCAAGGCTGGGTTGAGTTGGCTGGTATGTATCGATATGAGACGGCTAAATTATCTCCAACAGGGTGTTAATGATATTCAGGTGTAACCATATTATGTTACGATCTTTGATAACGATTATCAAAGTGTGTAAAATGCACTTGCTATCAATATTATGCACGTGAAACAATGCCGTCAATATGTACACAATCATACAAACAAAACATAGTGTGTCCAGTCAAATTCATTGTCACCCAATCCTGTGATTCAAAAGTGCTCTCAGACTTAAATGCTAGTGCGCCGTGAAAGTAACGTGTTCATTCAAAAGATATATATGTATAGAGCAATCATACTTATAATTTTTAATCTTCAGCCCGAATAAATCACAAAAGACGGACGTAATACGATCGAACGATAAACAACAGGTTTTTCACAACATCAAAAATGTGTTTATGACAATATCACCAAAATACATCAGTTTACCTTTGCTCTTCCGCGTTTTCTTGATCCTCTTTTTTCTCCTCCTTTTTCTCCGTCACCTTCTTTCTCTTGACGGAAATCCGCCTGGTCACTCCCCACAGGTTGGTCGGCTTACGGAGTTTGGACCCTCCGCCGCCTCCTTGGGGTTTCTCACTACTAGAAGCTCCAGTGCTAGAAATGCTGGCGTTGCTGCCGGAGGAGTGGGCAGCCCGGCGGGAGGTTAAGTGGAGATCGTCCTTGCAGATGTAGGTTTCGCTGCGGCTGGAGATCTCTACTAGTGTATTGGAGACAGAGCGGGACCAGAAGACCGAGTCATCGATGGCCTCAATGTTCAGAACGATAGGACGTGTCCCAGGGCTGAAGTCCCGGGCTGCCCTTTTCCGGCGTTCCCAGATGCTCATCCCTTCCTTTTCCGCCCGCCGAAAAGTCTCGCACGATTTAGTGCGGGAGATGGACAAATCCTCCGTGTTACTGCCGGCAGTGGTCCCGTCCTTCTGCTCAGTAATGATAGTCAGAAACTTTTCAAAATTGCTCTGCTCCTTCGTTATGTTCAGAGTCGGGATAATTGATGGTCTCCGCTCCTCAGTTGCGTCTCGTCGGATGGCAATGGCGTTCGAAGCTATATTGTCATCGCCGCCCCCTGAAGTAATAGTCTCTTTGTTTAATTCATCCGCGGTGGAGACCAGTTCGCTTTTATATTCACCCGCCGTAATTGTCTCCCTTGGCTCTGATCTGTCCACGCCTGCCAGTCCTTCCGTTGATTTCTCCTCTTGTTCTAATGCGTTGCCTCTAGCAACGGAACGTGCAGCGCCTTCAAATCTTGAAATTCTCGGCGTTTTCAAACGTGGCCGTCGCGTGGCTCGGGCGCTGGCACCGCTTCTACCAGCCGCACCGCGAATGTTGTCGTCCTCGTCTGTGTCCGAGCCCGAGTGGTGATGTTCCTCCGCCTCAGTCACATTGTCGAGGTAATTAAGACCAAATTTTGGCGTAACAGACGCCGCACTGGGCGCCCCGTTGCTGGGAGAATTGGTCTCTGAGCCACTCTCCTCCCGCGAGAGCACTTTAGCCAAGGCCCGAATATCTCGTTCTCCTCGCCGATTTTCTTTAAAATCGTCCTCTACATTAGATTGCTCCTTGATACCGAGCAAATTCACAGTCTCCCACTTACACAGCCGTTTACCGGGAGAAAACAGCGACGGTTCTGCTCTGGAAGAACGACGGCTTTCTGAGTGAAAGAGGGAATAGTTTTTCGAGTCGTCAGAGAAACCTTTTCTCAACACGATACCTCGCAGCCCCGTGTCGGAATCCCTCCTGCGCATGCTCTCATCCCACGAGCTCCTGGCTTCCGGGAAAGGTCGGGCATGGTCAGGTGCCAGGTTGGATCTTTTCACCCAGCTGTGGGTCTTCCCAGCGTTGGGGAACAAACTGCCGCGTCTCCCCGTCTCCATGGCAGCCGCCCTACGCTCCTCTTCTTCCTTACTATCCTTCCGAATAACAGGCTGAATACTGAACCTACGATCCATCTTTCATCGAATCTACACAGGACGGGTCACAAATAAAAACAGAACTGAAAACATAAGCAAAAGGGAATTCATGACTTCCAGGCCCCAAAAACACCCGCCCACCAGGTGGATGAAATATAAAAACCAGACGATAGGTAAGTATGCATGGAGAATTCGTTAGAAAAAAAAAGAAAAAAGAAAGAAAAACAGCGCTAAAAACCACGAAGCTAAGGCAACGCTCGTCAAATATTTGTGACCAAAAAGTTCTAACGTTCTTTGCACTTCTCGAAGTACTATCGGGACGAAGCGAAATGGTTTCCTTACTTCCAAACGCATTTACCAAATTCATGTATTTAATTAATCTTTCGAAAGAAGTTACATTAATGACAGTAAGCGTTATTGATGTATCTAATTATTGGTAGAACGGCATGCTGGGTGTTAACCTTTCTTTGATTAACCTCGCAAATAATGTAGGTATCAAAAGGTGAAATTGTTGGTTGTTTTGTGTGTTTTTTGGTGGGGGGAGGGGGGGGGGGGGATGGTAGGTCTCGGCACGCACTTTCTGTCGGGGGAAGATGAACTTTGATAATACAACTCTCTGATAAAAAGTGACATGACCTCCAAAGCCTCGTGACTTTTATAATAAGCAAAAAACAGGATGGTCTGGAGAAGGAGAGGAGAGCTTGTTAACCCCAGAAGTACAATGGGTCCGGTCTCTTCCAATAGTGAGCCCTTATGCTTTGCTTAAACGTTATACATATAATTATGTTAAAATAATTTCTCTACTGACACTAAAACGGTTGAGGAAAATACCAGCTGGTTAATCTACAAATATCAATAAACCGATCTCTTTCAGTTGTGGATCTTTAAACTTTGTATACTCAGTCAGATAAGTTTGAATAATTCGTACGTAGTTATAAATGAGCTCATATTGTATCGCAGTCTACTCTTAAAATATCACTTTTTTTTTTCAGAAGCACAAATGTTTCCTTACACTTGCCATAACTCCAGCAGTAGCTAGATCTTCTGATACAAAAACGGATTAAGGAAATGCCAGTGTTTGATAAGTGTGAGATAGAGCAGGCTAAAGGAACATAGAGAATATGAATAGTGAGGGGAGGGGAGGCAAAGGAAGGTGCCTAGGGAATGATGAGTGATGGGAACTGGTTGTCGGGCCTACAGATCGAAAGTTGTCAGAGTACCACAATAAACATTCACGTTTCTAAGGTAGAGAGGGCAAAGCGCGAGCGTGAGTGAGTATCTGTTGGTTGCGCGAGTGTGAGTGAGTGTCCATTGAAGGAAAGAATTGAACATGAGAGGGAGAAAAAAAAGACTGGTCAGACTGGAAAGTCAGAGACAGGGCGAAAAGCGAACTTAGATGAGGGGAGAAGACAGAAACAAAGAATGACAAAAGATAGACTGACATATTGGGGACAGGAGATAAAGATCACCAAGAATGATAAATAAAACTGATAGGCAGACAGACAGAAAGATAGATAAGAAACAGAGAAAGAACAAGAAACAGGACAGGAAGAAGGAGAGGAAGAAGAAGGGGGGGGGGGACGACAGTAATAAGATGAAGCTAAGATAAAAGGCAGCAAGACTTGGTTTGTGATGGAAAACATGTGTAAGCGAGAGAGGAGAGCAAGGACGGGCAGGAGATGTGTACAAAGTACAGCAGTATGACTCATAGAGGTTGTGCGGCAGGATGATAAGTAGAATAATCTATTATTTCACGCCAGTGTCTGTGGAGCCATAGACACGTTGACTGAAGACTCTGGGTACTTCGTGACCAAAATCATCCAAGACCGTGCCGGGATCCCCTCCCCTTGGGCAAAGAGTAGAGTGTTTTGACTCAAACACTTTTGCGTCAGGACCATGCAAAGCAGAATAATCTATTCTTCACCTTAGTGTGTGCCAGACCTTTTCAGACTCGTCGCGTGAAGACTGATTACTTCGTGACCAGGAAAATTTAGCCACTGAGAGTAAAGTTTCACTAATGGACAGCTCGTCTTTCAAATTTTTTTTCTGCTATACAGCAAGAGCTGTTTCGCCTGACAAAGGCATTTGAGTTAGATGCGACCCTGGTTTTGTAAGACTTTACTCTTTCTATTCTTTGTGCCATATAGTGCTGAGGAGAATTTGTAGGACACACAGAACATACTACAACACTTCCATTTTTCTCTGGAATGTTTTTGCTCTTTAAAAGGGACATCTCCAATGGATTAAAGATTATCACAGCTGTGTGTATGATAAAATTTACAATAAAAATGCATTAAAACAAAAAGAAGCATAAAATGTTACAGAAACCAATTCACAAACGGTATTCATAAATGTCAGGTCACAGCGAAATGAGAAAGTATTTCCAAACGATGAGCGTAAAGCCTACCTGAACTCTGATTTTACGATCAGGCAACAAGCAAACTTTTCTGCTCTAAGTTAAGATTCCTAATGGTTGTAATTACAGATTCTAAATACCAAATACACTATCACTTTGAAACCACGCCATATTACAGTCACATTATGGTTATTATTCCAAGAATAGTTTAAAAAAATAATAATATTATAAAAAAAGAGAGAGTCTGTTAATCCGCCTACTCTTTGAGGTTTATACACGTTTTCTATGAAATAATCATCGCGATCTATCACAATTGTAAGATATTGTTATCTAAGCTAACTCCACACATGCAGCCGAATCTTAGGAAATTCCTTCGAATATATCCAAGCGTTGGGTTTCAGAAACAACACTAAAATGCACCGTGAGCTCCGGAAATATGAATAAACTAAGTATCCTATGGATGATTTACAGAAATAAACTGGTACTGCCGACCATACATATAAACTATGAAGACAACCGTCAGCTTCTGGATCTGAACGCCATTTAAAGATTTTACACCGATAAAAGACAATAATTCTAACTTGCTCGAAACATGTAGTCAGACAGCAGTAAAATCTACCATACAGTGCGAGAAGTGAGCGGGAGATTCTGTTCAGCAAAACTGCATTGACTACCGATCTGTCATAATGTGACACAGGCGCCGGAGCAAGGTTTCTATTATCTTGTCACAGCTTCCTGTCCCGTCAATACTCGTCTTCGGCGCTAACCTATCATTTAAACCCAAATGCGCTCACTTCGCTAAAGAGAAAGGAAGGGGAGGGCAAGGGGAGATGAGTAGCGCTCACGTTCTTCCAAGTAAGGCATGTTTGAAGAGAAAGCGCTCCAGTAGCGTTAGCGAGCAAAGCAAAGAGAAGACACTGTGTCTAACTATGGCATTGACAACAAGTCTGTATCGATGGCAGAAGATGTTGCGCAAAAGATCAGATCTTTAGCTTGTCTTTCTCCTGGATAATGAAGCCAGTGAGAGAACACTAGCGAGGTAAAAAAAAAAAAAAAAATTGTCGCTGCTTTCTAAAATCAGAAAGTACAGGACATCCTGTGAAAATGGCTCCTGCCTTGGTCTAGGAATGATATGAAACATAACAATAAAAAAAAAAAGTTCATGTTATTTTAAGGTGCTATAATTGGCTAACATTATTGTACATAAATAAATGAATACAAAAGCAAAAAGGATCACTCAGAACCGATGTCTATGAATATTTGCACATTCCCCAAGCCTATGATATTTTGTCAAAAGAAATAGCTGTCATAACTTTATCATATTATATTTCTTGTCATCCTCTTCAATTTCCTTTCCCTTTCTTAATGTGTCAAGAACTTGCTATAATTATGTTCCACAACACTTCGATGGCTGTCAATCAGAGAAATGGAGGTAGGCTTGCCGAGCTTAGTTCACTAATTCAAACTGTCAACAGCTGATTTGTCAAGATGCTACCTATGTCCTGGGTGACCGTGAGAGGATAGTCTGCCTTCTACAGGCAGTTTTTTTTCCTTAGATTCAGTAGCAAACTATTTCCGATTGAAAACACATTCTATACAGAGCTCCAAAGACTGCAAGAGTTACACTTAAGATATGGCTGTTAAAACAGGGACAAACACTCGAAGCAGCCATATCATTATTATACCTAGTCATATCAAGCCAGAGGATATCTACAATAGATTACACCGTTCTTGTTTCAAGCTCTACGATAAGTGAACATCATAATCCCTACAAAGATATTGAGCAATTTAAGGTATACCTGATAACGGAGCGGTTTAAATGTTGACTGATGTACCATTTTCATTGAAAGATTCAATGAGATTGTCCAACGACAAGTTTTTTTCCCCCAGCATCTAGGATTAGAGATCGCATTAAGACCGCGAGGCACATGGAATTGATTCCACGCATAATGCCATCGGGAAAATAACAATACCCAGTAGAGCTATGTGCTTGTTACATGACTGAGAAGACGCCTTACAATACGCCGCAACCTGATAACGTTTCGGTGATGGGGCATGAAGAATAACGGATTGACATCGCCATATAACAGTACACTACACAATGATGAGGTGAGAAACTAACAGGGGACAATGTTCACTACTCTCTCTGGTCCAGGAGAAGAGGCAGAGCTTCCGCTCGATGATAACAGCAAATCCGCCTGGTAAATGGTGGAAAACAAAACCTGAGAGGATATGCTTTCACGGGGACTTGCTCGCTCACTGCTAGCTATCAGCGCATAGGCGGGGAAGCCTGGGCGTGCCGGCTTGTATCTTAACTCTTTACATCCCTAATGTATCCGAAAGAATCATTTTCTCCATTGACATGGCTATACATCCTTTGAATAAGGTCTAATTCTTATTTTTTTTTCAGTTAAAGAGAGAGAGACACACAAAGAGAGAGAGAAGAATGAGAGAGAAAGAGAGACAATCTTTATCTGCTCCCTCTTGTGAACAAGTAGTGGGTTGTACGACAAAACTGTCCAGAAAATGGCGCACAGATACGCTTTTAGGAGAAAACGACCTGACGCGCTAGCAAGAATGGCATTTTGATCACCCACGCTGCTCTATATTCTCTCTCTCTCTCTCTCTCTCTCCCTCTCTCTCTCTCTCTCTGTTGCCTTGTGTGCGTGAATGTAGACAAAACTAATGCCATGAACAATATTAACTTGGACGAAGTATCATTTTCCATAAAATCCTCTTCCGAGAAAAGTTAGATTTGTGACCTCTCTATAGACACATAGCAAAACAAACAAACAAACAAACAAAAACAAAACATAAAAAAACAACAACAACAAATAATAATAAATAAATAAATACATTTTAAAAAACAATAAAATAAAAAAAGAAACAAACAAACAAAACAAAACAAAACACACTTTTTTTTTCATAGAATGAGATGATGTAATGGGCCGTCTTTTATATTATTAATGTGGAAAATTATAACTGAATAGAACACGATATTGTCAGAATACATCAATATATAGAAGTTTCAAGAGTCTCCGAACAATCACGACTCTTCTGT
This sequence comes from Peronia peronii, assembly GCA_039654565.1. Taxonomy (NCBI): domain Eukaryota; kingdom Metazoa; phylum Mollusca; class Gastropoda; order Systellommatophora; family Onchidiidae; genus Peronia; species Peronia peronii. The sequence continues at coordinate 13,555 of JBCEWB010336260.1, read as the reverse complement.
GACTCTTCTGCTTCTTTGTCATATCCGGCACTTCAGTGATCTGCTTTCCCTTTTGGCACCGAATAATGAGTCTGCCTGAGCTCATCTTCATCTACTTGTGCACCATGAAGTTTCCTAATTCCTAATAATAATAATGTGATTTTCTTACAAGACGATTCACAGAGAGAAATCTCATACTATCATGGAAAGCAATCTCACATTATATCGATGCAAATAAATTACGTTTGCTGTTTTTTCCTTCTTTATTTACTCAGTACTGTTGTTTTCTCCGCATTTGCTTTATTTCGTTAGAATATTTCTGTTTTTCTTCCGTTCTACATCTTTTCTTGTATGTCTAGATAACCATATAATTATTTCATGCGTCAAGTTGCAAATTATTATTATTATCATTTGTGTTCTATGATCTTAAAGACACGCCACCTGGGTAACGGAAACAAAAAAGATACTTCGCTGCATGAATCAATGCATTATCTTTCAAGTAGATGAGACATTATCTGCTGGGTACGTATTCGCAAATTCGACATGGACTCCTGCTTCTGGGCTAAATTTGTCTGTGAACTCACTCGTGAATGTCTTACTGAAAATAAAGATTTCTTGTAAAGGGTGGATGCGATACCGAGATGAAATTTGCCGTATAGCTAACGGGGCTGCAACACAGAATTTTAGGGGACTCGGCAGCGTAAGTGTTGCAGTCCACAGACTGATCGTAAATAAGGACGCCAGTACTCATGAATTAATATTTATTATATTAAAGCCATTTTCGGCGATTTTTTTTTCTTTCCGCTTCCTGTGTAGGAGAGCCATTTTCTTTCTAACACGGTGACTCCTTTGTTGTATTCTACGAAGGCTGCCAAGTTAAAGCACATTGTTAAGTTATTTCAATAATATTAAAATGAAAGAAAGTAAGAGACAATTTCGTTCGAGAAGAGATATGGCCTCATATACGTTTTCAAAACGTTAATACTGCACATGCGCAGTCTTCCCTTACAGGTGAAAAAGTTCAGAATAACCAGCAAGACTCCCCCAAACACTGTCTGCGCAAGGACATCCATTCTCACAAACAACACAAGCTATCATGACATACCGACGACAAAGACAGAAAAGTAGAAAAAAAATACACAAGAAACCAAACAAAAAATAAAAAGCAAAATACGTGTAATTATCCTCCTATATTTCCCATCATACCGAGGAATCTCTATTCCTATCTCTTGCACGATCTCATAACATTCATAAGATCAAGTTCACGAATATACTTGCAAGAGCCCGGATCATTTGCTTGGGTTCATTTAGATTCTATGACATTATTAGAATGATCTTAATGTCGTAAAAAGTGGGTTTCAGTGAAAGCCGTTACGGGAAAATAGAGGCAATAACTTGTAAGAATCATCTAATGTCTGATATTGCTTGCACGAAGTTCTTTAAAGAATCTTATTCTTGCTGCAGACATAAGAATGAGCTGGTGAAGGACACTTTCTGCGCTCTTAAAAAAGCAAGAAATCATAATTTCCCATCATCCTCCGCATCTCTCCCCAAAACAAGCTGGCTCACGCTAGAAAATAAGCTACACTCTTTAAAAAAATACAAAAACAACCTTGTTCTGTTCTAATTTTACTGCATTTTTTACATATACTTTTACGATACATTGAGAACTGAAAATACAAAGGGTCCTAAGTGACCAAATTCAAATCAGCTGGCTGTTTCTCATCTCAAACACCCAACATGTTTCTAGATTTCAGTCTACTGTTTTTGAAAGCATTCGTATTCCTGGATATTACGACAAACTGCACTCTTTATTTTTTCTTCCACTCGGCCATGCCCTACCGGCATAAAACACTATATTATACACCAGCAGATTAGCGGGAACACACGACAGGAGTACTGAGAATTCTTTGTTCTACTCATTACAAATTTATTGTTTTATTACTACTGCTATTCAAAATTTCTTCCCAAGTCAAAGTGAAACAATTACATTACATTTTTGTCCGCATAATGAGAGCCTTTCAGTGATAAAGTTTTGATAGGCCTTTCCGTTTTCTAGATAGGACTATCTCAGCCGTGCCTTTCAGTGTCCCATAAAGATCCCCATTTATTCAAACCACCCCACGATTGTTGCTTTGCAACTTGTCACTGATAGGCACACCAAAGGCACTAAGATTGACTGAAGAGATAAACGTATTATTTCACAAGGAAATCGATTTGGTATTTTGCCCCGAGCAAATTAGATAATTTGAAAGACAACAACAACAAAAACCTTTGATAGTACCAGGGCGCCCGCCAGCTTTTTCTGTATAAGATGGCATTTCAAATCGAACAGTAAAATTTCACAAAGTGGAATTACTTCGAGCTCTCTTTGCACAAAACAAGTATAATTATGACTACTTCAGACAGCCATAGACACGATTTCACCACTCAGCTCTGTTCATTTAATATCCAGCGTATGGTTTACTTGACAACTAACTACTGGCTAGCTTCAGTCACTCCAAATCACGAACTCAGTAGAAAATACAAATAAGCACTGTAGAAGGATGCCCACGTAGTTTCACTGTTAGTCATTCTGTGACAACAGTATTGTCATGACATGGTAATATCTGGTTTTACATGAAGGCATTGCCAATTAACTCGGCTGCTAGATCTTTATAAACCTGATCACAAGTTTATAGCCAGCCTCTTGCTTTTGTCTCCTCATTATGCCCACGCTTACTCCATCTGCTTCTCTATCTCTCTTTTCTCTCTCTTTCTCTTACTCCCTATCTCTTTGATTTCTCTATATTCCTGCTCTTCCCCCGCCCGTTCCAAATCCCCTTTCAGTTTTTTTTGGTCTATCTTCTCTCTCTCTCTCTGTTTCTCTAACATACACAGAGAAGGACAAATATGCTTACAAAATCAACTGCTGCACCCCTGACACTGCTATGAGTATGACAGTCTACTAGGGAGCACCGACAAAGGAGATCAACCTCAGCGCCTCTTCTAATCAATTCGCCTACTCAATTATCGTCATTATCAGCTCCAACAAAGTCAGTGCACAGCTGAGCCATCTCTCCATACAACACAATGTACTCATAACAGCATATAGCATTTAGAACTCCCTCGACACACTATACGATATGTTTTGGCAGTAATAATAATAATAATAATCATAATTTGTTTATCAACCAATTTCGATATTATTACCTTTCTTACGTTTTCTTTCTGCAGTAAAATGCGCGTGCCTGGATCGATTCTTCTCATCAAGGTCATCTGTTTTGTTTTCACAAACTACGCTTTTATTTTAGAGAGAGATTGTATATGCGTGTGTGTGTATGTGTATGTGTGTGGGCCCGCAAGCGTGTATGCGTGCTTTCGTGAGTGCATTTGTGTTTGCATATGTAAAAGAGAAAGAAAAGAGAGAGAGAGAGAGAGAGAGAGAGAGAGAGAGAGAGAGAGAGAGAATAAACTTGCAGCAAGACAAAGATCCTGTACATTTCCCAAGATTAACTGTAGTTATCGCACAGATAATAACCACGGCCAGTATCTGTTGGCTCGAGGAATGGTGCTCGAATAATATCGATCTATCTCGATAACATCAGCAGTCAGGGGAAGCTTTATCCCGAAGCTGTGTAAGAAATTCTTTGTCCTATACCAATTGCCACTCACAGCACCACAATGGCTAATATAATAATAGTGAATCAACAAAATAATACACACATGAAATGTACAACCAGCTGCCTTGCAATTTCTGTTTTCTCAAAGTGACGAAACGATTTTTCTTCGTTTGTCGCAATAAAGTGTTTGATGAGCTATTTACCTTGATGTAATTTTGGAGCGTTCATTGCCTTGCACAGCCTCCGATAAAGATGTTCCTTTAAAAAAAAAAATGAACTTCTTCAAAAACAAAGACAGATACAACTTCTTCTTTTGCGTGACTGTATTTGTTGACCTCTTCCATATTTGTTTTTGGTGTATTTCATTTCTCTCTTTAATACAGGACAGTTTATTATAACGCAATCTCAATAAAAACGATTTGTTCATATGATAATTTATTTGATTTTACCATGGACTTCGAGCTGCCCACAACAAAAATCTTGCGTGCTAGTTCCTCATACTGACAACCGAAAATTTCAAATGTAAAAAAGTTCTTCCAAATTTTTATCTGAACTGTTCCAGCCAATCTTCATTAAGACCCGGTGTCTGTGGAACATGACTTGTTCTTTTTTTCGGCTGCGTTTCTGACATTGGCAATGACTACCAAACAAAAGAAACCTGTGGCAAACCAGGGTAGCGTAAGAGCACGTATTCAGTACTTAGGTGCTTTGACAAAACGTCTTTTTTTCATCTCACTTCAGTTATTTTCACTTCTATTCAGTGACCCATTTTGACCGTCAGCCTATGCGGGGTACACGAGATTTAATACAATCATTGCACACAAAGAAAAAAAAATCACGTCTTCTCTTGTTATTTCAAACAGGAGTAACAGAAAATCCTGAAAAATTCACCATAAGATGAACATCGTGATATTTTTCTTTTCTTTTTTTTTGGGGGGGTCAAATAACAAGTAAAACTGATTTTCCCCCCTTTTTTACGATGCTTGTCTTATACCTCTTGAACTTTGCAAAAGGAAGTAACTTTGCTAGCTGCAAAAAAGGCTAATTAATAAACCTTTCCACAATATTGAAAGACAACCAATTGCATCAGTTCGTTCTCCTTAAACATTATTTTTTGTTCATTGTGTTGATCTTTGAAAGTGACTCGATTCTTGAATGGCTGTTGTCTCCAGTGTCACTGTCACTGTTTCGAGAAAACTGCAGTTATATGACGTTAAGACAAGCTTCTTTGAAAATTAACCATCCTAAAAATGGACATTGCGTTAGGTCACTTTTCGCGAAGTTGGCACTTAAAGACAAGCTGATTTTCAAGGATCAAATTGCAAGTTTTTTCAAACCAATGGCAATGGAAATTAGAACGATTACATTTTCCATGGAGGATGCGTTGAAAATGAGATCGCAAAAACACAGCCGTGTTTTCCTCAATACAGAAGCGTCCAGGAGAAAGATATTCTGTCGGAGTGCGATAGCCTTCATGCTGTACCTCTGGGAGCCTCAAGCGGCAAAGTCTCATTATACCGGCAGGGAAAGCAACCACATTAGGATCGCAGTCGGGCCTCGTCTCATCGACCCGCCCAATTATTTCTGTGCTCCGTGCCGTTGACACAACGGTTGGCACACAACCCTTCCCGAGGGGTGGGGAGGAGGGGGTGGGGGGGGGGGGGGGGAGGGGGGGAGGGTCGTTTGCACTGTCTAAAGGGTCTAAGACCCCTCTCCCCCTCCCCCCCCCCCTCCGTTCCCCCTTCCTTTCCATTCCCATCCAAAACTCACCCGGTACCCCACCTCTCCATCCCATCTCATCAGTGACATGACAAAACCCCACAGGTAAATAGAAAAAGCTAACATTTCATTTGAAATCGACAGAAAACCTACAAATTATGAGAAGTGCAAAAGCAAACGGTCCTAAGTGATCAGATTCAAATCTTGAGAAAACTGAATACATATAATAATAAAATTTTCCATAGTGTTTGGTATCGATGAAATTAGACTGTAGGCGTATCTTTTATTATGCATTGAAGTTTCTTTTTGAGGACACTACAGGAACAGACAGATTTGTAAATATTAAGGGGGGGGGGTTAAGAGATAGAGAGAAAAAAAAGAAGGACACCCCACAGGGATATTGCTATCAGGCGGTTAAAATAGTCCCAGTGATCCACTACTACCGGGTAGTCTTAGTATTGTAAGTAAATAATCCAGAATACTTAAAAAAAAAAAAAAAAGATCTAAGCTTAGAATCTACAAGGTCTAATCCAATTCCCGAGTGAAATCAAACGATGTAATTTGATTGGTCGAAAAGGAAAAGTAGTCGCAAAAGATCACTGAGTCCATTTTGGGCACCCGACCGAAATAGTCTGTGCGAAAAAAGAAAAGAGTAAAACATGGACTTTGTCCCCTATTTTCTATACATTTTTACTTATATTTGTAGCGGTGTGACTAAAGTCGCGCATGCCATTCTTATAGCACCCATTCCGCAATAATCTCGCGTGCTCTTACTTACGGCGACCTGGGATTAAAAAAAAAAAAAAAATCTCATAAATTGAGGAAGCTGGATTCAAGATCGATAAAAAGCAAAATTGCGGCTATTTAGACATAGGCATCTAATGTCTTTATCTCTTATGTTATGTTCAGTGATTATTGACCTTCTTATACAGCTTTAAAAAATCTATTCTCAACGCTTTTCATGTCTTCTCAGGTGGAGATTTCTGTGAAACAAAATGACAGGTTTGTTCAGTGTCAAGAGAGTCCACACAATTAACAAAACCAAGATGACACAGCGGAGAAAAACAAATGAAAAATACACAAAGGAGCAAAACATCTGGGAATTATGTATCATTTTCAGGCTAGAAATAATTACGTATGAATCCATGGTATCAACCACAAAGCTATTTTATCTGGGGGTGAAGTTGTATCCAAACCAGTTACATCGATCTTTCAACCTGGCTCACGTTGTAGAAGATTGCTAGATAATCTAGAAATTTAAAAATGATTTTTTTTCCCATGGTTTTAATATGTGCTGTGACGGTTGTTTTGGTAATGTATCAAATTTGATCAACTTGTTATGTGACACTCTTGACAATACGCTCTTTAGGTGTACAACCTGTCTTTGAGCTCACTATTAGAGATGTCACGATGGTCATCAATAATAAATACAACAACTTATAACAATCACAACAGTGACAACAATAAAAATATTACATAATAAAAAGTTATTATAAATCAGATTACATGTGTTATAAAACAAACAAACAAAGCACAACAGCAAATAGCAAAAACAAAATAAATCAAAGTGATAAACAATAAACGACGAATTCAAAAACATTTCCAAAGTTCAGAATCTAACACAGATTCAAGAAAACAACTACAGAGATCAAATCAGATCAGACAAAAGAGTCAACATCTGCTGCACCAAGTCTCATCTCCTGCAAATGACAGAGTTCTGATGACAAAATCGTGAAAACCATTCGAAATAGTAATGTCACAAAAAATTGGCGTGGGTTTTTAAACATCGCCGGGCAATCATATCCGTTATCCTGTCCTGTTATTTCAGTAACTCTAGAAAAGTTGTATTGATTTCTGTCGCTGTGACGATCTGTCCTGGATTTCTGTCTCTACATCTCTCTCTCTCTCTCTCTCTCTCTCTCTCTCTCTCTTGAAGAGTAGTTCGGAATTGTATTATATAACAAACAAAAAAAACTAAAAAATAAGACAGAATCGGTGTCGCATTATCAAATTTGGAACTGAAGCTCAAGTCAGCATGCTCTGTACTGAGATCTGTGTTTTCAATAAACGAAGTTAAGATTTCACTGTAATTCTTTTTTTTTCTTTTAACCTATATTACATGGTCTGAAGTTCAATGTTACCAAATCTTTGCACCAAGTGCCAGACATGGATTTACTACGTTGACTTTTCCCTCTGTCAAACAAGAGAACAGAAAAAAAACGGTAGGCATGACAGTGTTGCACACCAGGAATCCTATTCATATTGTGATAAGAACGAAGGGACGAGCATTGCTGAGATTTTCTATTCGGAGTACATCAGTACTTCTTCAGTCATTCATCGCTGTTCATATCATGATATTCAAACAAGTTGTGGGAATTACTGTGTCTTTTGACCATTTGCAGAATCTTGCCCATGTGTATTTATCACAGACATTGATTTATTTACTTCATTAGACTGAAAAGCGCATAGAGCTTATACTATACGGGGATAAGCGCTATATAAATACTCTCTATATTATTACTAACAATTTATTTATTTATTTATCTTATTACAGTCTAGCAATATAAAGAAGGAAAGAAAGAAAGAAAGAAAGAAAGAAAGAAAGAAAGACAGAAAGAAAAGAAAGAAAGAATGCATCCTATATAGTAACCGTCTTCTGAGGGTGGAAAGATGGGAAAAGGGTAGAGCCAGCCCTAAAAAAAACTTTTTCAACCTAGTCAAGATACGAGCACTCCAGGGGAGACAACTCATGATTTATTTATTGCCAACATCGACCCGAACCGGTGATGTTCTCGTGAACCTTTGCAGATCGGAATCTCAGTGTCTGCCGGTGAGCGATCCCAATGGGGAAGTGAACGAGTGCCCGATATCACAATACAAATAAATTGATAAATGAACAAACAATCAGTCAAACAAATAAATAATAAACAACTAAAAAAATAAATAAATAAATAAATAAATAAATAACAAAAAAGACGTCAGCAGCCAAGTTGTATCATTTTCAACATAACATGTCAATAATCTTGTCTCTTTGATATTGCATTTTATAAATATCTTTGACCACTTTATTTCTAATTTGTGTTTCCTACTGAAATAAAAAAAAAAGCCTTGCCAAATAAATCCTTTTCTCCTACACTTTGCCTAACGTTAGTGAGACCCCACTTGCCCCACTGCATTTCTTTTCAGTTCTCTCACACTTTTATACCCCTTCTTCCCATCCCATCCATCCATCCACACATCCATCCATCTGTTCGTCCAGCCGGCCGGCCATACATCCATATATCCCTCCCCCTCTCGTTCCATCGGGCCATCTCTCTCTCTCTCTCTTTATTTTACATTATTATAGTGCTAGACCACAGTCAGAAGTGTCAAGGGACTGCCTCTCTGAAAATTTCGAAAAAATATACATCTTAAGAGTAGGGAAAAAAACCCCGCAGCTTATACACAGATACATTCGTTATGCAACTCTCATCTCAATCACAGCATGTGATTGTTCCAGCTAATGAATGAATACACAATCAGATAAACAGCAGGAACGTGGGTACCGGATGATTTCGGTGAAGCCACTGCATTAGGATTTTAGATGCTCCCAATGGTGACCTAATCACATTCACAGTCTCTAATGAAATCCACATACAGAGGGTTTGTACCTAACCAGACATAGACAGCATTACTGCAACGTAACTATGGAAAGAAAATATAGGTGGTACTTGCCAACGGTGACCCACACTGGTGCATTTTCGGAGGGAAGTGTGTATTACAAACAAACGAGTTCTCAACAATAGCATCTTGATGACTCGACTATGTATTGCAGACAGATTCCCGATGGTGTATAATTATATCTAAATGAACATGGAATTATAAATAAATAGAGCCATAGTTTAATGGATGGATGGATGGATGAATGGATGGATGGATGGATGGATGGCTGGATGGATGGATGAATAGATGGATGGATGGAAGGATGAATGGATGGATGGATAGACAACAAGATTACTATGAGTCAACATGACACGCTCGTCACCTTCAGCCTAAAATTTAGTCCAATGTAGCCACTCAACGCATATATTTATTGATCACAATTCAAGCACATGTTCTGACCACAGTGCTAATATTATTATAACAATAGCTCAATTCTTTAACAAACTATTCGGTATTGGGCAGATTATTTATCCTAACACTCGTATTTTAGTTGTAAGGCTATTCAGTTGTGACAGCAATGTTTAAATACTAAAATATGTCACAAATGGCATCGGCCAAATGTAATGTCCATCGATATTGTAGAGGAAAAAAATGTCGAGACCGACATTATCTGGCACTGGAATGTTTAAAAACAATAACAGTAACACTCCAGGTAATAACACAGCACAAATTCACAAGGCACGAATTCCAGCCATGGAAAACAACGACCAGAGCTCTTGACGGAAAGGTCAGGATTCGGACTGAAATAATATTTGTCTTGTGGGACAGACGAACAACGAATTCCTCCTGCCCATAAAGAAATAGTGCATCCTAACTCGGGAACACAACATCATAGGAAAACAGTACAAAAGGGATCTCTTAACGAAATGGTCGCAAGTCTCGACTGAAGTCCGTTTTTGCGTCGGACGAAGGGATACGGTAGCTCATCATACACACATATTTTGGATCACTTCAACTCACTAATCGCAGTAGTAATTAAATTTGCTGGCCGAAAAGGGGCGGCAAAAAGGAGCAAAGGGCTGGAATGTGGAAAAAGTCAGCTCCTATAGCTGGCCAGACAAATCGGACGCTGCCCGCTGTGGGACGACCCACGTGACATTCTACCAAGGCACGCCTAGAGGGGTGTGACCGCCTTTCCTCTTCTCCTGGAGATTCACGACTCGGAGAGTGTGACCAAAGACTGCGGAATACAAGTCATACGCTCACAATAACACAATTCCACCACTATGTGATATTTGACAATCCAAACTATGGTAAAGTACAGTATAAATATCAACATAATACCAGACAATTTCATAAGATTCATGGGATCTCAAAAGTAAGTATAAGAGCCTGAACCATTTTCAGAGGATCATGAGGACATGAGATATGATCTGAATGATATCGTAAAACGTTTGAAATGAAAGCAATAATTGTTGCAGAAAAGCGATTGCTACAATTGGAAAGAATCATTTGAAACACGACTCAAAACTAATTTGTTTGTGTCGGTTTATAAAACTGAATCTCGCACGAATTTTTGTCTGTTCTTGGCTGTCAGAAATTTTGCGGCTATCTATTATTGTTTATATTTACTAAAACGGAAGAATCATCATCATAAACAACAACCGAGACGACTTAAGCCATCTTTGTTGTAGCATTTCCATGACTGCCTCAAAATAATAATGCAACCGTAAAGAAAAAGCGTATGAGTTTCCTGGAGCATTAAAAATAGAAAACCAACACAAGACACTGAGAACATACGTTTACAGTTTACCAACATGTTATCATAAGACAATAACACTGGGAAAAAGAGAAGAACCCTCAATCGTTGGAAATACAGAATAGCCCAATGATATATAACAGATGTCTGCCAAAATCCTTAGCGGCCAAATATCTCTCATGGTTTAAACCTAGAAATATCAAGGAGCCAATCTGGTCAAGGATCTCTTGCTAAAATATTCTGCATTGTTTAGAATCAGTTTCTATTACCTTGTAATGTAGTACTGTGGAACTCGCTCTGTACTGTCCTTCGGTGCAAAGTGCCATTTCCTGAACATGAATTAATGCCATGACAAAAAGCTAGCACTACAGAAGTTTCTACTGGCACTTTTAGAAGTTAATCCCAGTTTCAGAGGGTGAGTCTAACTGGACATAAGCCATCAGCTGATCCTTTCTTAGGTTAGCTTTCTTTAAAAAAAAACAACATAATTTTATTTTTAAATGTCGGCATTATCATTTAATTTAATCATTTTTTTTTCCAGGAATATTAATCATATTTTATGGTAGACAAGGTGATGCTCTGGCAGTTTTCTGTTGACACTTTCAGGGGTTAAACTTGCAGCCAGCACTAATGGCTTCAGATGTCTGCGACTCCCAAACTTGTCTGAGCAAATCCCCTTGGCGACAGGCTCATTACTGGACCACCACGGCTGTACCAGTCCGTAATCACCGGCTGACCGACCAAATTGCATCAGGGACGGACTGACTAGTTCTTCGACCACTCATCCCATGAATTCCCTCCTCCTGCTACCCCGACCCCTTTCCCTCCTTTCCAGACAGTGCTTAAAGGAGTATAGATTCATAAGGAAACATTTCAACCATCACTGTAGGAGTTTCACTGCAACAGTCAGTTTAGATACTTCTTATTAAACAGTATTGTACAATCAAAGAATGTCCTCTTCACGGCAGGAAAGAGTATACATACAAACGAAACCGTTTAACCATCCTTGTTAATTTTTTTTCCCAACAATCTGAGCTGATATTTCTTATCAAAATCTATTTTTATATTCAGGCGATGACAAGTTTCATATTCATAGCCACAATGTGTTAGGCAAACACTAGACAACACAGATGTTTCCTGGAAATACTTGTCCGACAGCAGACAAAGTACTTTAATTGAATATAGGCACTCAGGACAAGGCACTCAGGACAACCAGCTATAGACATCTTTATAATATAGATGGGAACAGGTTGAGGGGGGGGGGGAGGGGGGAGGGAGGAGGGAGATGCTCTGTATTTGTAGAGCAGGCTTTCAAAGCAGATATTCAGTAATCAAAGACGATCTAATTGTAGCATGATGCAGGTTTGAATGTCTTTAGATAGTACCATCATTTTGTTAAAAAAAATTGACAAGTCAAGTTAGAACAACCCATAAGGGTACTTTTCGTAATGATATTATGTTAGAACGATTTACCAATTGTTACCTTCAAACCGATAAAATGCACAGGGCAAAAAGAAATATACCGTAACAATAATAATAACGGAAAAGCAACACAAGAAAGAACAGGTGTAGTTGGCCTCTGATGTAGGTCAATGAGGAATTGCGCGTTTGGCACAGAGCTTTCTAGCCTTCACGAGCTTGCAGGGCGCACATTTTTCTCTCCCGTTTTGCTGACATACCTTGCTTGATCTTAGTGTCTCACACAGAGAATAGTGTGCTATGTTGCTCAGGCAGACAAACACAGGCACACAGAAACGAAAAAGACATACCTTGATCCGCAGTGCAGACAGACATTGGCAGAGACGAAGGCTAGTTTTAGGTAAACATACAGAAAACAGATCTGAGGAGACGTTATGTATGTGCGCATACAAATAAGTACATTCATGGATGGTTATGCTCTCATGCAAGAATGAAAAAGTGCTTATCCCCACAGATTCAAAGACAATTAAATGAAAGAATGGTGCAAATTGTGAAATTAGAATGACAGAGTTACATGCAGGCATGTGTTATGTAAAGGAGTGTAAATGTTTAGACAGACGGAGCACACATACATACACACAAATCTGCGTAGGTAGCAGATTATAAAACGCAGAATGAAATATTAGAATGAGAAGATATATATAACACCTGTACACATTTTTACAGACGTCGATTTCAGCTGTTATTTTCACAAAAACGTTAAACAACTTTGAAAAAAAGAAAAGAAAAGAGAACAAGAAGAAAGAAAAGCTCAAAAAGAAAAATTGGAATTTTCCCTGGAAATATTTGCACGATAGAAAAGTACGCCAGTTGAACATACGTGCTCACGACAAGGCAGAGGCAAAGATAGATATATTTATCGCTCCGAGTAGGCCATGCCACTTCTCTCTCGTGCTAAAAATGTTAATTTAAGGCGGCAGCTTGATAATAAAGTCTTGCTTATCTCTCGCCAGCTATCCCATAATAATGTAAGTCAGCACACTGGAGGATAGTGTTAGTGAAGGAAAATATGATGACTTTGAAATAGACTGATTGGCATGATTTACAGATAAAGAGACAAACCAACAGATAGACCGACAGACCAACAGACAGACAAACGATCAAGTAAACAATAGGCAGACAATCAGACAGACCGACAGACAGGCAAGCAGACTGATGGACAAGCGGATGGACGGACAGACCGACAAACGGACGGAAGAAAAGATGGATCAACGAACGGACGGGGGGACAGGCAGACAGAAAGCTAAACTAATAGATTGACAAACAGACGGACGGACGGGTGGACGAATGGGCGGGTCGTCGGGCAGATAGACAGACAACAGAGAGACAGATAGGCAGGGAGGCAGATAGGCAGGCAAACACACAGACAGACAGA
>JBCEWB010335929.1:2512-13914 GCA_039654565.1 Peronia peronii | reverse complement strand
GAAATTTGGGAATTTTAGTTTTATTTCCTCTTCAAGGTGAGCTAAAAATATGGACTGTGACACCATCTTGAGTCAAACTGACCTATAGAATGGCAGGGAAAATCTGCAAAGATCCCACGGGAAATCTTTTGTTTATAATAATTTGACGCCAGTTTTTACTCTCTAGTGAAGTACTCAGACTTACTTGAGTGGGCTGCTTGTGACACTGATGATATATGTCTAGTGGCTCAAGTCTTATTCTATGTATATATTACATGGACCTGATTTAGACTGGTGCATCATATTTTGATATAGTCAGTAGTGTCCTGTGTTCTCTCTGTTCCTGTGTTCCTGCCATATTTCCTTTGGCATTTCTCAAAAGGTAAAATTTCTAAACATGCTCTGTGAAATGACATTACATTGTTTGTGTAATACATGGATTTGTAGAAATATACAGTGATTAAATATTTTGATCCCTGTCACCCACTGTCTTTCAGGAATCATGAGCCAGCAGGTGATGAGGAAGAGGATTATACCAAAGCTTACAAACAAAGCAGTAATTTTGAGAGAGGGAATCGGCCACCTCCCCCGACAGGACGTACACGAGTCTACAACTTCGATGAGTATTATCGCCAGCATTATAATGACTTGAGGGAGCGACGAGCGAACGAATTCCGGGAATATGTCAGATACAAAGAAATGCTTGATGAACATTCAAAGCATCGCACCAAAGAACTTCCAATGTCAGTGCTGAGCACTGGTCTGCTGATATTTCTCTTGTTTGTAACAGTGAAACTGTTGAGCCCAAACTATGACACAGACCATATACAGAAGATTAGGAGACAGGCGGCACTAGCCAGTAATGGACGCTATGATCCCACCGCCAATATATCAAGTCCAGAAATGCAAACTAAACAGGATTAAGCTGATGTCCCATACTTTGGTCCCAGAAATGTATGTTCACCATTGACTCTCAGCTTGCAGCAGTGAAAGAGAGAAGGCCAATTCAAGTACTGGTATTGTGCTTTATTCCTTGTCTCCTTGTTCTGTAAAGTCTGTTTCTATGTCTGTTTAGGAAACTGCAAGTGGAACAGTTGAACTCATTTACAGATAGTGTTCCTCAAGATAAACCAGTTCATGTAATCTTGATAACTTTTAACCTCTTAACTTCTCTGAGGTCTATATTTAGCTAAAAAACTGTCTCTGTAGTAAAATGTGCCGATGTCTGCATTTATTTCTCCTGTTATATTACTATATATATGAACACTTTGTTGGGCACAACAAAATTGAAAGATCCTAATGATTTTTTTGTGTAAAGTGAACTGAATGATTAAGACCATTTAACATTGCACACGTATAAGTAAAGTTCAAAAGCAAATCACATTCAGTGTAGTGTCACATAAATAATGTGTATTAACATGCGTATGATTGATGTTGAGAATTTTATCTGGTTGTTCCGCAATGTTCATCACCTTGATTTATTTTCATAGTTATGGAAGTTGATAGGTAATTTTGTTTATGTGTCCATCTGTACGGTCTATTCTGTAATCATACAAAAAATCTTTGAAAAAAGCTATCCATAAACAGAATTTGTTCGTGTGCAATTGACCGTTACAGCTACATGTATGCAGAATACATCATACTGACAGTTTGCTGTAACCCCCTCAATTTGTATTTTATTTTGCAAGTAGACTTTTCTAATAACTTATTTCTGCCTTTTATTAAGAATTTGCACCTTAATTAATCTGTGATGTATGGTAAATTTTTTAAATGTATTTTTGCTTTTTGCACTTATATATCAGAAAGTTGTTTCATGTTTATATTTGATAAGAACTGAAAATAATATATTGTGCTAAACAAGCAGAGAGGTCTTTTCTTATGTAACAAAAAATTTTCTTTTGAAAAAATTGTCCTTTGCACGTAAACTAAAAAATGATATATCTGCAGTTTGTTGTTGTGATTCTTGAATAATATGCAGCCATTATAGTTATTTATACTATGCAACTTCACAATGAACCGTTGTCTAGTTCATCAGTTATTTGCAAAGCGTGATGAAACTGTACTTTTCACTGCTTCATTTTGTTTTTCATCTTAAGATATTGTTTTTTTTTTCTTGCCACTTTATTATCTAAAACTACAGCTCTACAGCTCAAGAGAAGTGTATAGGTCTCTTCTTTTTGCCCCATTTCCTTTTCTTAAAGTAAGTTTTCAAAATAAAATTCTAACAGGTCAGAAGATATTTCAATTGATTGTACTAGAATATACAAGTAACTTGTTCGTGTTTCCAATTCTAAACTGTTAAAATGAATTTCCTTTATTAAGAACAAAAAAAAAAATGAAGAAGCATTTAATTTTTCTCATTAAGGTGGCAAGCAGTGATGATGGTTTTCCTGACTGAGAGTGCAAAAATGTAAAAAACAAAGGGCC
Organism: Peronia peronii; assembly: GCA_039654565.1. Classification (NCBI taxonomy): domain Eukaryota; kingdom Metazoa; phylum Mollusca; class Gastropoda; order Systellommatophora; family Onchidiidae; genus Peronia; species Peronia peronii. Next base: position 11,508 of record JBCEWB010335929.1, on the reverse strand, counting down.
TTATGCGTTCTGCCATGAATCTGATGATTCACAGCTGTAGATCGCTTTTGAGTCACGTGCTGTTTTCTTTTCATTATACTCAGTGTAAGAACTTTTTGTTAGACCTATAGTATGATTATTCAGAATGTCTTTGTGTGAAAATCAAGTCGGAGTTATTATTAATTGCATGATTCCTTTGTACATACCAGCGTAAATTCTTATTTTAGGAGTAGGTAGCACTAGAGATTCAAGAATGTTTCTTGTGTAAATTGTCAGATGCTCTGAGATTCGCTCCTCAGTAAATTCCCGAAGCCAGTGGATATGGGAAAGTATGTGGCACTAAGAGGAAATACCAAGAACAGTGATGCATATGCCGGGAAATAAAGCAATGGTGCGCATTGATCACTTCGAATATTTAGTCTCTTTTCTCCCATGCTTGCTGTACATTAAGTAGAACCAAAGGGCTTTCAAGAAGATTTAAGGGGTAATGTTTTAGTTTATGTATGATTTGTAGCCATCAGAAACTTCTTGGACTTTTATTTCATTATTTGAGGAAAAATATATGGATTGTTGTTTTTTTTGTTTTTTTTAATTATTGATCTCTTGTAATCAGTGTAATCAGTTTGTTTTGTGTAATCTCTACACTTCTACCATTTTAGGATCAGCTGCCCAACATTATCTGTGAGGCAGATGTCGTCAGAATAGTGTGAAATTAAATGGAGAGTGCTACTGCAACTGGGATGTTGCTGTGTAAATGTTGAACAAATTCTCACTTGTTGTTTAGTTTGTCTTTTGAAACGACTAGATAAGTCAGGGACCAAAAAAAACAACAAAAAAAAACAAAAGAAAATAGATTGCAGAACAACGTACTTCTATTAATGTCATAGTTTAATGGGAAGGTGTGAAGAAGACATTGGCTCTTCATGTTAATTGTCTCCACCAAAGCAGAGAACTAGAATCATTGAATAATTCAGTATTTTTGCAGTAAATGTGTCTAATGGTATGCAGATTTTAGTGGAACCTTCTAATAACTCTCTCCTTCTTCTGAAATTGTAGTGTTTGTCCTTTTTTTGTATGTGTTTGCACCTTGTTTTCTATTCTTTTCCATGCTTATTTATATTAATTTCTTATACCATATCTTGGGACTGAAAGTAAAAACTTCCTATTTATTATTACTTAATACTTGCTAAGAAATGATGCAATGTGAAAGGTGCTGAAATGGCTGCATTATGATAGCTCGGTATCAGGGCATGCGTGATTGTCAAGAGTTTCTTGAGACTGGATGACTTGGAAATGTTACCAGATATATTACATTTGTATATTTGTGTATAAGTCTGAAATTAAATGACATTCTGTATCAGCATCCTTCTCTTACAATTGTTTGATTCAGTGCAAATATCAGGCCAATGGCTACATGTATTTCCATGTCCTGTATGTCTGTACTGTATGTATTATAAGAAGAATATGGAATTGATTAAATGGGTCATAATATTATCCAGTGGACATCAGGTTTGGAACATAATATTCCCCTTTTTTTACCTGATCATATTGTGTTTGTAAATATTGTGAAGTAAACGCTGTAATTCTATTTGATAAACTTGAATTATTGACTTGACATTGCACAGTTAGGGCAAGTGCCATCATGTCAATTTTTTATTTGTTTAATTTATCTGTGAAAGGCCAGGCATATTATTATTGAGCTATAGTAGCTCCAGTGTTACAGATATGAAACTTTCTTTGTACAGAACATACCTCAGACACAAGAACAGCTAAGTTTGATTCATTTCAAATTATTTTATTTGTTGATGGGGCAGAATGAGACATGTATTTTGACATTGTTGATTAGCAAGGCTGTGATAGGCTCAGTCCTGGCTTAAAAATTAAACAAGATGACAACCAGTTGGCTTTTCTCTTTTCTTAGTATTATATATATGTTTACTTTCTTGTTGACCTGTCTAATGTATTTTTCACTTGCCTATGTATATGTGTATGACTGTATGTATCAGAAGTGGAGATGAAAGTGAGATGCAAGCTGAACTTTTGACGTATATGTACATGTATTGTCAAATCAGTGCTCTCTCTGATGCTGGTGAAAAGTCAGATTTAAGATGTAGTTGTTTTTGTTGCACAGTGAGTGCGCTCCATGCCTGCATCTATATGTAAAATTCAGTCAACAGAATGTTATTTCCAGCCTACAATGATATTGCTTTCTATTTAATTTATACAGCTGGTTAAGCTCTCTTTCAATGTAAGATGGCATTGTTGTTACCAAATTACATGTATATACTTGCACAAGAAAATGGAACAAATTAATCTTCTTTTTTTTTCTAATTTCTGTGTAGAAGAATTACTTCCATTATAATCTTACAACTTTCTAAACTTTCATTCAATATGAGATCTAAAATCCCATACCATGAACACAAGAGAAAGAAGTGCTTTGGCTTTGTATTGATATGCAATAACTTTTATTTATACACACAGCCATACAGTAAAACAAAATACACTATGAAATACTGAGGCACACTCAATCTAGAGATTGTGGAAAGAGGTGATGCACAGTAAGTAATACCATCAAAGTAATTTAATTGTTAATGATATAAATTCAGTAAAGTACTGTACTTTAAAAAATGCATGATATAATGGAATGTGTTATGAAACACTGACAATACAGGAAAAAAGTTTAAATGAAGGAATGAATTTGTAGTAAACCATAAGAGGCTATCAATATATTCAGGTATCTATTCTGACATCTCTCAAAGGACTTAAATGATTTAAGATGATATAAGATTTTCCATAATGGTCAACACAGATTTACCATACCATTTCTCCTTTCATGCTGTGACAACCGTTTTTGCCACTTTGGTCCAGATTTTGTTATACACATGTACATCAGACGTAGCCCACATCATTATCGTACTGACATTCACCTCTTGATCAAATACTCAACACAATGAGATGAACACACACAGATATTGTATAACAAGTGTAATCTTCTATGACATGTTGGCAGTAAATAGTCTTTGGTGCTCATTTGTCAATCACTGACAATGGGACTTTGGCAGCATTTGATTCAGAAAAATAACGGTGAATATGGTCATGTTTCCTCATCTGCATATATTTTCTATAATTGACTAATTTACTCGCTAGCTTAGTCACTTCGTGATTTTCTCTTGTTCTCAATATTCCCGTACTAAAGAATCTCCAATATGCCTTTTTTTTTTTTCAGTTAGTCAGGTTACTTCTCTTTGCTAGGGACATGAAGTACATTAAAATTTACTTAAAAGTTAACTGAAACAAATTTGGTGGTGAGAAAGCAAAAAAAAAATATTGAAACAATTTTTTTATGCTATTTATTTGAAACATGGAAAACTATAAAACAAAAAAAAAATGTGAACAGATTATCATGATAATTAATGAAGAAAAGAATACCATCTGTGCATACTGAATTTTTCAAAATTTACTGTCGTGTAAGTTTGCAATACAAAGGGAAAAAAAAAAAGAATTTTGTTTTCTTTGAAAACTCATTTGCTCCTCATATGCCTAGTACATTGAAGCAATTTGGCTGTCCGGAAACTCTCTCTCTCTCATCTCCCCCCCCCCCCCTCTCTCTCTCTCTTATAAATTAAAAAAAAGAAGACACTGTGATTCAGTAATCAGCGCAGTCGTTGACACCTTCTTCCTTTGTCATCTTTTGTTGGCCTCTCCCTCCCGCGTATCCTTCTCACTCTCCCTCTTTCTCGGTCCAGCGTCCTCCCATTCAATAACACTTGAACACTGTAGCTAGGAAATGTGCACTCGGCATAAATGTACATGAGTAGGCCATTGCCTCCCTCTTTCTCTCTCTCCCCTTCTCTCTCTCTTTCTTTCTCTTGTAGTTCTAGACCCGGGTTATCCTGCGAGGTGCGGAACACTCCTTAGCACTGAATAAAGACTCACACTTGCCTCTGACCGCTGCTGCAGCCTGATGATTACCTGAAATTGAAAGGTAACGACACAGGGTCAGAGTAGACAGGACATGTGTGCGTGACAGTGTACCGTATGGAGAAAAAAAAGAAAAAAAAAATTAAGTTAGGGCCAGAGAAATTTGAAAATCCTTTGGTCGAAAATGAATACCTAAACCACCTGCGAAACTCTACAGTTCACTTCTTAACGTTCAGTAGATTTCCTTACCAAAGAGATTTTTTTCATTTTTTTTCTTTTTGTTTGTTAAGTTAAGCACAAATACGAATACATGTATATATGGGTGCACATACAGTATGTAAACAGTCATACACGCACGTACGCATACGCACACAGAAGAAAGGATCAAACAAACCCTTAAAGAAAAACGACTTGCAAAGTTATTTCTGAAAACTATCAGTAAAAATTTCCCTGTTCTAAAGTAAGGGACAGTTGTATCAGTCTGATAATAAAAGTGTGAGCTTAAAAGTATATCTGTACAATTCGCTTCATGGTAAGTAAATACATTTTTTTCCCTTCATAAACAGAAATTTCTGCTTTTGTAATAACTACTACAGTACTACATGTATGTTCAACTCCGCGCTCTTCCACGACTTAACAAGAACATTTTTTTTTTATTAAATCATAGCAAAAAGAAAAACAAAAACAAAACGTACCCATCTTCTGGAAGCAAATACTAAGAGGCAGATAAGCGTCCAGCATCTTCTCGTTCAGCTCAATAACACGTGTGAATCTGGCGGCAGCTTCCTCGTACTGGCTCATGTGGAAGAGAACATCGCCCTCTTGTAGGACAATAGTGGCATTGGTGCCGATGCTCAGTCTGTGAACGGGGAAAATGATGTCAGGTGAAACACAGAGGAATAAAAAGGACTGATTTATAATGCCACACTACAGGGCCAAGCTCTTTTTGTCTCAGTCTGATTCTTTTAATTTTGAACGTCCCTCTCTTTTCGTCTCTGTTTGACTCCCCACTTCCGTTTTTTTTTTTTTTAAAGTAATTATTCAGTCAAAGCTAGAAGAACTAGATCTAATCTTGGCTTTACATCTAGGCCCAGTTTCGTCTTTTTTTTTTAATTTTGGAGTTTGTAGAAATTTGGCCTAGACAGCAGTGCCTTCACGTACTCTTCATCCGATTTCTAATTGCAAATGGTTCTTTCACGAGCGTAACGTGCACAAGCAGAACCTCCGAAATGTTTTCACGGATATCCCAGAATGCCAGACGTCGGTGTTCCCTACTCAAACGTCGGATTACCGTCCAGCCATTTAAAACAGCAGATTCTAGTCTTCCCCTTTCACCTCATATATATAGGATTCGAACTCTCAATAATTTTAACGAGACAACGGCGCTCCTTGACCACGACCATGACGTCCGCTATGAGAAACGGGCGAACAGAAGGGGTTAATTTTTAATACCAAATAACGCCAAATTCTTCTTCTTATCACACCAAATTCCGGATGTCATTCCCTGTCCCCCCCCCCTCTCCCCACCCCCGTCCTTCCCTTCCTGTTTCGGCCTGAGGAATCCCCTCCCTCCTCCCCCCTCCTCTTGCCCTGCTCAGTTTCCTAGTCTCTCGTCTCATACCATGCCATGTGCAATAGGGGGCCGCCTTCGTTCAGCACATTCGTCCAAGTCCGGCACTAAAATAAAAAAAAATGTAATGATTCACTAAGCATCTTCTCAGATTCTGTCAACATTGTGACGCACAAAAACTTCAATTTCCTATTATTATTATTATTATTATTATTATTATTATTATTACTATTATTACTATTATTGTTTTGTGATGTTAAGGCCAGGGCATTGTGAAACGCAGAGACTATTAAAAAGAAGAACGTCGGAGAATATCAGTGTAAGTCCATAAAATCAGACTCCCGGAAGGAATTGTTTCCCTTCTGATACTGTTGAGAAATCTGTGGGAAAGGTTCTTCTGATCCTGATGATAGCATAAGGTAATAGGAGATGATATAAAATTTTAATATAGGGAAAATAACGGAAGGCAATGTAAGATGAAAATAGATATGGTAGAATAAGATTCGACAAGATAACATGGTGACATAGATTATAAAGTAAGATGAGACGATATGTCAGACTAACTTTAATGATTCGCCTTGAGAGATATGTTCTGTGTTGCATCATGATATCAATTCCCTTGCGAATGAAACTGTCATTGAAAGTTTAGTTTTTGTTAGCAAGTAATATTTGCAACAAAGCTTAAACTTAAAAGTGCATCAATTTTCAAGTCGCAATCCCCATAGCGCAGCTTACCTATCCAACATTCCCTGTAATTGATACTCCGACTTAAAATCCAGATTCCTCTTCAAGACTCGACTGTTCCCAGCTATGAAGACTTCCTTGAATCCAGCATCCAAGAATTGTCTGTCTCGTCTCAGAAGTATGTAGTTGTAGATGGGCTTTTCTATAATCACTTTAGCCGCCGCTTGTGCATTTGCAGCCGCTATGAAATTCGAGGCCTTTGTGAATTCATTGATTGATTTAGCAATAATTGTAGATGTAGTTCCACCTCTTTCGGAATTTGCATCTTTTGTGGTGAAATTCTTCCGCGATGCAGGCCCGAATTCGTAGAAGCCGCCGGTCATGAAGGACATGATAGTGACATCATGGTGTAGCAGAGACATAGCCCCTGTCATGTGCACATTGCTGTCATAGAACACACCCGTGACGTCATTCTGTGTTGATATGTAATGCACGCAGGCATTGACGTCTTGAACGTTTTCTGTTTTCTGATAAACCCATTGGGCGTTATTTTCATACGCTGGGAAGGAATGCCATTGTGTGCACAAAAACACGACGAGTAAGACTCGAACTACATTATGATACATTGTCATAGAGTTGAAGAGATACTTGGCATTTCCGACAACATCAGCGATGCAAATGAAAAATAGCACCAGAACATCGTGCGTAAATCTTATTTCCTTATGCCCGTTGAAGGAATAAATCACGAAAAGTTCTACCACCATCAACAATAATTTGAATGATAAAGGTAGATCTATATTTGCAGAACTGTTCATATCTTCACCCTGATCTGTGTCCGATATTTTTCTGGTTTTACTAGTTGACATTTGCTGGTCGTATCGACGTTTGATACACATGGCGAACAAAAGAATCAAAACGGACATGCCGAACACGGTTAACGCGAATTCTCGTTGAAAGATTCGTTCGACATAATACCAAAATCCCATTTTCCCGAAGATTGACGCGGCTGAATTTGTCAGAACATTGAACTTTAACCAGTTCATAGGACTGATCACTCCCCATCCGTAGTAAGCGAAATCTGCTGCGATGCCAACTGCTGAAGCAATTATTCCTCCCAGAATTAATTGAATCGGGTGTTTTATCGAAGTGGCACGGACACTTGGGATGAGAATGAAGTTGCTAACGTAAATAAGAATTACGTCTGGGCGAATGTAAATGGACAATGCCACAATAAAGCCTGACACGATCGACTGAAAATGGCTACTTGAAGGAAGAGTGTTTGTTTCATCAGATGCATCAATAGCATGATTATGAACGCCGTTCTGAATAGAGCCATTTTGTATTGCCTTGGTTTTAGATCTCAGCGACGATTGTATAGGGGTCTTTTCAGCGTGGTGCTCAGTTTTAGCTTCTTGCTTCGCATCCTTCGTTTTAACATAGCCCATCAAATGTCCGCCATTCACTGCAGAACCATTGCTAGTGTTATTATTATTATTGTTGTTATTATTATCATTGTTGTTGTTGTTTTCATCGTCAATATCATCAGTGAAATGATTGTCTTGGGTGACATGATTCAACATCTTTGCACTGGAGGTAGTGTTACTCCCCGACGCGCCACGCCCATCTTTTGTCATACATATTTCATCCGCACGGCGCTTGCCAGATGTGTCGATCAGCAGAGTCAGGCCACAGAAAGTGACGGGTGCCAGAAATGAGTGGAGAAGACAGTGAGTTCCGAAGACATTCAGGTGTGCAGAGGAAGCCACCAGTACTGCAGCCACATAACCTTTACTGGCTGAGCTGGTCAGTCTCTTCGTGTAGAGATAGACAGACAGAGACAACAAGGAGGACACGGCGACATGTGCAACTCGCCACAGCTGAAATATGAAAATGACATTGATTCCATAGTCAAAAGAAATGAAATAACACATATGATAACAAACAAAGCAGCAAGAACCGAAAAAAATAAGAAGAAAACGAGAAAAATAAGAAAGACGTGCTGCAAAAAAAAAAAAAGAAGATAGAGAAAGGTAAGAAATATATAGAAAGAAAGAAATAGAAAAGAAAAAAATAGAAAGAAAGAAACAAAGGAGAAAGAGAGAAAGAAAATAGAAAGTAAGAACGAACGAAAGAATTAATAAAAGAAAGAAAAAGTGAAAAGAAAAAAGGAAATAAAAATGAAAGAATGAATGATGACTGAAAAAAGAAAGAAAGAAAGAAATCTCTGTAAGACCCACTGGAGACATAATATAAGACACTGGAGACATGATATGACCACACCTTTCCTCAGAAAACGTGTCATAATTATAAAACTGTCCCTCAAAAGTACTGAAAGCGTTAAAAGTTCCCTTTGAAATAATTTCATATTTAAAACCTACAGACATCTAATATGCACCCAAAAGGTCTTACCTTGACAGGCCCTGCCCCCTGCGCTCATATAAAGATTTCATTATCAGTATAGGGAACTGAGGGAGGAAATTCCGCCAAAGTTTAAGAATAACTAGTGTGACAATAAAAAACTATGGCAGTTGTGTTACAAAGAGGATGATAACAGGAAGAAAGACATAAAGCATATATAAGACAGAATAAGGGACTGAATGAATAAAGAATATAAGCAAATATATAAACATCCAACCAATTGTCTTTATAACCAAATAGCGACGCATTCACCAGTCAGCCTACCAACCAACTAATCAACCAATTAACCAACCAACCAAAAAAAACCCCAGTCAATCAACCAACAACTAATCAACCAATCAACCAACCCGCCAACTAACCCACCGACCGATCTACCAACCAACCAACCAACTAACCAACCAACCAACCAACCAACCAACCAACC
>JBCEWB010335819.1:0-21632 GCA_039654565.1 Peronia peronii | reverse complement strand
TACAAAATGCTTAGGGAGTATTTCAGACACATTCAGTGACCCAGTATTTCCACGGGCCAGTATACGTACGCTCACAACACACACCTGCATGGGCCCAATGTATACAATTGCGATACATCGCTCACAACATACACTCGCGTGTACCCAACATGTATAATCATGATTCCTTACAATTACACATGACAATGAGGCTGTAGAGTTAACTGACAAGGTTGGCAAAATTGTATACGAAGAAGGGGGAAGAGAGGAGTGGGCTTGGCAAATTATATCTACAGATATTGTATTTTCTGAACCAGTGACTTCTGTTAATATATCCCTATCTAGGATAATGAAACATGGAGTTTGTAAGAATTGTTATCTGTTTTGTTTTTCTTTTGATTACACACTAATTGATCAATAAAATAATTAGTCTCATTCCGAAATCTCACATTTTCTGACAGTTAACTCTTTTTTTTTTAAAATGTTCTCATGAAGCAAATAGTATTGGATGATGAGCAATATTGTACAGGCATGTATTCACTGAATGTGTTAAAAACTGAACAAGGGTTTTTTCTTTTCATTAACTGAATATCTATCTGTCTGTCTGTCTGTCTGTCTGTCTGTCTGTCTGTCTATCTATCTATCTATCTACCTAACAAAGCAAACAAACAAACAAGCAAGCAAACAAGCAAGCAAACAAGCAAAACAAAAAATTGATAAAATTATTGTTGTTCTTCGTCCTTCGGCAGTCAAAGATTACCATGGACTTTGTTTTTAGGTTTTATGTCTGGGACAGTGCGTCCATAGGGGCCTGATGAGACCAACCTGGGCGCGGAATCCTCTCCCACAAGGTGGACACTTGTGGGTGGACACTTGTGGGTGGAGGCTGTGTTAGTGACGCTGGCTGCTCGGGTTTTACGAACCTCGCACTTTTGTTCTGCAGTCTTGGTTCTATCTCTCTTGGCTCTCTTTGCACCTTGTGTGATGTGATCGCGCCAGCTGAGATGTTCCTCTCCTTTCTCAGACTGTCTTCCTGAGACGGACAAAATACTGCCTGCTATGGAGATCTGATTGTTGACCTCGGCATCAATGTTGACAGATCGAGAGAGTATGCTGCCGAGGTATGTGAAGCTGTCCACTGCCTGGAGTTGTTATCCTTCCACCATTATGCACAGTTTGGGGTGCTGGTGGCTAGGGACAGGCTGAAATATCACCTCAGTCTTTTGGTGTTCATTGTGAGGCTAAAGTTTCGCGACAGCCCTCAGGTCCCCGGGGTTGAACAGCTTACCATTAGTCCTGTACTTGATGTGGATACCAAGGTCGTTGTCCCTGGAGGCATCGGTCAGTATGGCTGACAACTTTATTAATATGCTAAATAGTGTCGGAGCAAGAACACAGCCCTGTTTGACTCCGCTGGACACTGGGAAAAAGTTGGATGCCTCGCCGTCGTCCAGAACACTAGCCATCATGCCATCAAGGAACTGATGAATAATTGAAATGAATCTTTTGGGACACCCAAACGTCTTCATGATCTTCCAGACCCCTCCCTGCTGACCATAACAAAGACCTTGGTCAGGTCAACGAAGGTGATGTAGAGATCTTGATAATGCTCCATACACTTCTCCTAGGGTTGGTGGGCGGCAAACACCATGTCCACAGTCCCTCGACCTCACGGAAACCACACAAGCTGTCAGGGAGATGACCAAACATATTGCACTTTCTAGTGACGACAGCCTTCTTTGCTGTAGATTTGGTGGTTATTCTGGCGGGCTCGGAATAATTGGCGTTTTTCACCCAGCAGATTCTGGGTTTTGATATCGCTTTCATGGAAGCAGTCCTAATAAAAACATAACTTTTCTAATTTTTTTTCATAGCATATGTTACATGGCATGATTTTTTTTTCATCTCTTTTCTGGACGTGATCAACATCGTATGTCTGTCAAAGAGATGTAATAGGGCTGGTCGAAAATACCCCCCTCCCCCGCATTCAAGTCAATACCATTCTGATATATTTCTCAACTTAACAACAACAACAAATGACAACAACAACGACAAACTGTAAAACTGATATGTATTATCAACAAACTTTTCACAAACCGTATTCTGCTGGTATGTACTTACCGTTCTGTATCACAATTCTATTCGTAATCTAATTTATCAACTTCTTTTTGTCACTTCTAGCTCTGTTATATATATATTTTAGTGGGTCAATTTCAACATTTCCTCACCATTTAATACATATTGACCTGCAATACAAATAGGTGGATGACTTTATATGAAATGTTTTAGAATGTTCAGTGTTTTAGAACGCAAATCGGACTAAAACTCCCAGATATTGTTCATTTCCTTTCTAGGTTTGATTTGGTTTTGGGTTTAACGGATCACAAACTCGTTCTCGGCTACTTTGGGTCAAACAGGTTTAAAACGTGTACAGGACAGTTAAGGAGTATCGAAAGATGTATAGATCTATATATATAACATGGGTATGAAATAAGGTAAAAGGAAGAGCTATAAATAAACATATTTTGCAAAGCTGATGTCCAAAATAGCAAACTAGACGATGGCCGGAAGAATTATAGAATGATCGACATAACAAGGCTTTTGAGCAAAATATTTAACTCGGAGTATAAACGTGCCCTAGAAGTAGATAATGAGTAAACACAGACAAACAAACAAATATACACAAACAAACAAACACACAAGAGACAAACAATCAAACACACAGACAGACACAGAAACAAACACACAAACAGACCAACACACGAACAGACACAACATACAAACAGACAAAAAAAAGAGAGATAAACAAACAGAGAGACAAACAGTTAACCACACGAACAAACAGACAGATAAACAAAGAATAACACTGTCTTTTTGACATCTTATCCCAACAGTGTTTGACTGATCTAGACTGTAATTTTCATATAGTATTCACACGGATATTTTGGGTATTAAGGTGGAACTCTGGCTGAACCACAGCGTTAAGAGAAAAGTAATCAGATAAGCAACACTTACAGTTCTATCCAATACAATTCAGAATTTTTTTCACGTGGACCCTTTCCTCCTATTTGTGTACTCTATGTTGTTCTTGAATTCAGTATCTCAAAACATTGCATTGTTCAGATTAATTCCATCCCTGGAATGTGAAGTTTTAGGGATGACTATACATTCAAACTAATCCATGTACTTATGTAGAAAGTACACATTAAAATATAACCAAAGCAGAAATAACAAATTAATCATCACTACTGTGATTTATTTGGAAGATAACAACGACAAACAATTGGAGTTCGAAACCGATAATAATAGCATCTCAATATTTTCAGTTTCAGCTTACAAACTTTTGAGAGACACAGGGTTCATTGTGAAGTCGTCAATAGTCTATTGGATGACACGATTATTAAAGAATGTTCCTTATTTTTTTTGGTTTTTTTTTTCAATCTTGGCAGTTTGAACAGTAAATCGTAGCAGTCATAGTCTGAATTAAGCTGATCTTCCTTAGGGATTTCTTTAATGAAATAAACTTGTTACACCAAGTCTACAATTACCATTTTCATTATAGTGACTCTACCCTTAATGAACAGCATAGTCTCAAGAATGGCTTTGACAGGTTTGCACTGGGGTCTTGTAAACTGAGAACTCCTTAGTGAGTCTGGTTATCTGTAGTAGTCCACACCACTAAATTTGTGATGGTGCGAACATAGTTCTTGTAATCAAAGAAAAAGCAAAAAGTACTTGATTTAAACTGATCGTTACTGGAGATACTAGAAGATCAAATGGTTTGGTCACCCCATGAGGATGCCTCCTAGTCAACCACACATTACTAGACTGCGTATAAAATCAGATTCTTTGCATTGAAAGCCAGAGAAAGACCAAGACAGCGCTGGGGTAACTCTATGACAGTCACAATTAGAGCCTTTAATATGTCCCTTCTCCAGGCTACTCATCTTACGGCTTACTGAAGCCTAGATTTCAGCAGAACGTTGCCCGACGCATAAGGAGATAATATACATCTTACTTTATTGATTTCGGAGCGCTATTTTTTTTTTCGGGCAATGCAACTACTCGTCGCGCATCAGGAGTAGTAGTCAGGCGTTGTCACTCTGCCAGCGAACAGAAAAACAATTGTTCGAGGAGATGGAATTAATCAAGTTTCACAAGCACCTCGCAAAACAGTTGCGCACTCTTCGCTGTACATTTACCATTCTGATTGTCCTAACTAATCAGTATGATATTCACCAGACCACACTAAGAAGTTATCAGTTAGTCATTTTAAGCGATGTAAACTGGGTCCCCTGTACGATGTAACCTATTAGATTCGTGATGATGTGAGGTTCCATAGAAATGAAAACTAAACTGCCCCTTCATAATGGTACAAATTATAGTTTACCTATAGTGTTTATAAATTAGTCGCTTTGCTGATAGTATGCTGCTCGCTCCATACTGATGTAAGGGTGATCCCAAATTGACCCTGGGAGCCAGACACAACCATGGGTATGATCCGGTCATAAACATGTAACACACACCACGTTATTACAACCCACATTGAGGCTGGCGAGTGCCAGATAACCATCTGAGGCACAGACGGTTTGCAGCGTGTCTGTAAGAATTTTCCGACCAGACGAGGCCATTGTGACCCTAACTCCGCTCGATTTACGGATATTTCCTGTTTGCTACAAGATTTTGAGAGGCAAGTCGATAAAAATAGTGGTATCTATGGTTGTATTTCAGTGAAAAGAAAATCACGAAATATGTATTGGGTCTGGGAAGTACGAAATAGACATTTTATTAAACATTTTATTTACACCTGCCGAATCGACATGGCCTAATATTGTATGTGAGGTAGGCATAGTGGGTGTGTTTTTTGTAAATATGCGCTTAACATGAATTTAATATTAGATTAAAGATTAAAATACTGAACATACTCTGCTTTTGTCAACCTCTGTTGTGCGATAATTAAATGATGAGTTATAGTTGTTTAAATTTAAGATAAATTTTGAAAATATCAGCGTCTGGCTAAAATGTCCAGTCTGTGTGCGTCCAACCATGACAAAAACCCATTAAGGTTTCGGTGGATAAAACCTGTAAACTGATACTCAGGCCCGAACCAACTAAGTATCCCACCTGAAACTGCCGTGCCAAGCTACCGTCCGAGGCACAGCCCACTGCCCATATAGTCTCTGGCACAATCACACAGCTACCAGGTTGGGCTGTGGACCCCCAGATTCAATGTGACCGCAGCCTAAGCCAGTCTGTTTTCAGATGGTGTAAACCGATTGCTCCATGTTGATATAAAACTGGACCAGCTGTAATAGTCTAAGCTGCTTGTTTCATAATGATACAGACTGGGGTTCTGTAAGTGTAATAATGCAAATAAGTCGCTCTGTAGATTCACCCTGTTCGTTTTGTCGTGGTGTTACAAACTGGATATTCTGTAAGTTTCCAACTGCCCATTGTAAGATGTTACAAACTGGGGATTCTGCACTGTCGCAACTTGCAATGCTGTAGATATGTAAGCTGCTCGCTTGGAAATGATGTGAATCATTCTATTTTGAGATGATGATGAGATGGTTGCTCCATGGTGCCAAACACTGGATCTTCTATAAGATAGACATTGTTTTAGCTCGCTCAGTGACGATACACACTGAAGTTCTGCATTAATACTAACCAGTCTCTGTAGGTATATAAACTGTTTACTCTGTGCTGATATAAACCAATCCATTTTGAGATGATGTAAACTGGGATCTCCGTGGTGATACAAATTGGGTATCCTGTAACAGTCCAAACTGCTCGTTTCGTAATCATGCAAAAGTATCCAAACTGCTTGCTCTATCCTGGAATACTAGTACACCGCCTGTTTTGTAGAGATTAAAACTTGTTTACATGTTACACTGTAAGGTGTTACAATTTAATTTAAAATGTAAAGAGAGTAGACTTCTTGTTTCTGTAGAATCTAGATTCTTTTATCTGCAGTGATATAGGCTGATTTACTTTTTTTTTACATTTCTGCTGTAGTAAAGGCTTGTTTTGCAAAGAGCTGAACTATTTTGTCCATAATGTCATAAGCTGTTGCAATTTTCAAAAAAAGAAACCCTTCCTGTAGAAAAAAGCTCACTTTGTAAAGAACTGAACTCCTTTGTCTGTAACGTGAAACGTTGTTTGCGTGCTATGTACACATAGTTGCTTTGGAAATTAAAAAGGTCAGCATTTATCACATACTAGGACGCCGTAGCTACAGTAACAGCTGCCGCACATGGGTGACTCGAACGTGGCCCCATCAGGATACTCCTGGAAAAGAAAAAAAGGTTGTAAGGTAATAGGAACATGAGTGAAGTAAAAATGGATTCTCATAATTATGAGACGCTAGGTATTCGCGGTTGTAGTGTGGACTTTGAAAGATATAACGGTAAAACCTATACTGTACTTGGGTGATTTGTCGAAAGAATAAGTGGATGGATCAATGGGTAGCTGAACGATTGTATGGAGAAAGAATGGATGAACGGATGGATGGATGGATGATCGGCTGGCTGGCTGGTTGTCTGGCTGGCTCGCTGGATGGATGGATGAATGAATGGATGAATGATAAATGGATGGATGGATGGATGATCGATGGATAGATGAATTGGTGAACGGATAAATGGATGCATGAACGAAGGAACAAATGAACGAATGAACGAGCAAATGAATGATTCGATTTTGGACAGATAGAGAGATGCATAGACAAAATAAATGAATTGAAAGGAGGAGTAGGCAGCATGGGTCGACAGAAAAAGTACATATTAGTTTATTTCATGTTCAGATCATATATAAAAATGAGTTTCACTAGACTATGAGGACTCAGAAGGAGAAAAGATGTCTTTAGCTAAAAATCATTTTAGTAATGATATAGATATTTTCCTGATAAGGTCGGTGACCTAAAGGTTGGGCATTTGGACTCGGGATCAAAAGCTTCGGTTCGAATCCTGACTGCTCCTAACATTTCGTCTTTGCAAAGGATAATTTCTTGACTCGACCCAGGTTAAAATGGGTATCCATTTACACATAGTGAATGTTACTTTGAGAGTGATTAGAATATGAAAGCTTAACTGACAACCACTTTGTACTTTTCCAGAAAGCTGAGAACGCATAAGAATGTCTCCACTGAATTGCCGGAATGAAAATAGATTATAAAGCTCTTGGAGCCTGTACAGTGCATAAATACGGGCAAAAAAAAGTGCTAGTATTATTATACAAACAAACGACATTTACCTCGGTAAGGTGATGGTTGTTTCTGATTTTATCGACTCTGTCATCAGAAACGGAGTGGCAAGAAGAGAACGCCTTGCATCTCGCCATTGGTCACATTTCAGATCGCTCATAGACAAAAGACTCAAGATGAAATTTTACATTTCAGGGTGGAGTATTAGTTAATTTTGACACAGTAAGGGCATCTTTCCACTCCGTTCCTGACGATACAGACGATAAAATCAGAAACAACCATCACCTTGCCAAGATAAGTCTCCTTTGTTTCTATTATTCCACATCCTCTGCCGTCAGGCACTCCATGGTAATATGAGATTTTAGAGCTGTGGCCATGAGTAAAGGACGCAAATAAAGACCGTGTCTTATAATAAGAGCTGAGTAAGATTTTGTTTCCAATACAACTTAGTAAAGCTTGTCCAAAACCACATGCTGTTTGGTTTTTGAAAACTCCGCAAAAGTGTCCTCATTGAACCATCCTGCTGCTTTAATCATATTATATATTATAATTGGCAATTTTGATTGTAAGGCTACAGATTTGCGAGTAGCACGGGTGCAATAAGCAGAATGTCAATACCCGACAATACTAGCACTGTCTTTATCCACCTAGCAATAGTGTCTTTATTAACTGGCTTAAATGGATTGGGAAAACTTAACAGCAACTGTGTTGCCTTAACTTTCACACGATGCTCTTTTGTGCTGGAGATATACTCATTCAAGAGTTCTATGATACAAATGTCTTTGTTTTGAAGGAAAGGAATTGATTCAACCGGCTGTAAATGACTTCTTTCCGTCTAGTGTTTCAACAAGGTGTCATTAGTAAATGTACATCTGTCATTGGTCATTTTCATACAATCGATGCTCAGCTTATGAAGTGTCTGACATCTTTGCCCCGTAAGCAAAGCTAACAGCACTACACATTTCAGACCAAGCTCTTTCAGGCGAAGAGAGTTATTGGAGACCCAGGTGTCCAGTAGGTTCAAAACGTGTTTATGGTCCCATGTTGTACATGCTGAAGATCTGACTAGACGAACCTTTCTTCAAACTCACCTTTCATGAACTTTTTGACAGTGGGAAGATTGACATATGTTGTTTGATCATTGATAGTTAATCAGCAAGACAAAGAATAGCCCGAATACCTAGTGAGGAGTAATAAACTCCTTGGTCACACAACATGGTTTTTATTTGCTTTTTATTTGTTTTTAAAAAAAATAAGAATCATTTAGGCAACATTATAATTTCAACAGCCCATTTTCAGCATTTGCCATAAGGACAGTTTGGACATTCGTAAAAATCCTCTTTCTGTAATATTCCCTTTAGAAATCTTTCATCAAATAGTTTCAATTAACAAATATTTCTGAGAATGGCAGAAAGTAGGAACAAAATGAGAAGAATTGTCAAATCATCTATGGTGCCCTTTCGTTCAGTCCTCCTTCCCCTTCATCCCCTCCTCAGCGACTAGGGGTTCAGTCAGTCAGCTAGTCAGCAATCATTCAGTCAGTCAGTCAATCAGTCAATCAAGTCAATCAATCATGTCAGCCAATTAGTCAGTCAGTCAGTCAGTCAGCCAGTCAGTCAAAGAGTCAGTTACTCATTCAGTCAGTCAAGTCAATCAATCAAGTTAGTCAGTCATTGAGTCAAGTCAGCCAGTCAGGTAAACTACTTAGTCAATCAGTCAGTTAATCAGTAAATCTGTCAGTTACTCAGTCGTCAGTCAGTCACTCACTCATTTGACATACGACACATTAATGTGGAGCCCATTATATGTGTTTCATTCAAACTGTGAAGTAAAATTAAATAAAACAAAATAATGATGATAAGAATAAACGTTTCCGAACATATGTGAATATTCAGCAACTTTTGAATGTTTTCAGCGACTTTTTTTTTACCTTACTTATTCGGTTTTGAAATCTGTGTTGATTTAATTCCTCCCTACTCATTTACAATTTTATACCCTTTCTCTATCATTTCTTTAAGGAAAATTCTGTCAATGATTTTCAAGACAAAAGCTAAATTATTTAGACTAACAGGAGCGTTTTTAGTTGATATACAAGTTGTTTTTACTCACGAATCACAGGTCCTTAAAACGATAGAGGAAACTGCTAAAGTTCCAGTGTCTCTATAATGATATTTATTCATGTTCAAAAATTGAAGGTTACGGTGTAAGTAGCAACATACGAAGAGTATCTAGCACGTGAATAGTTTTGTTATTTCAGTAATACTAACTTATACGCTGCAAAACTTTTTCTTCGAGTTTCAAACCATTTGAGATGAACTTACAATCAATTCACCGTATAATTTATTGCAATATTTTGTTTTTCTGTAGTTTTACGGCATATGTTAGTTACATTTTGGTGCCAAAATTTTCGTTGAATCTTAACATCATAGCATAAAAAGCATGTTACAGCAAGTCAAATTTTGACTGTAATTGTGTGGCTTAGCTTTGACATTGTTTGTCGTGCCAAGGTTTCGCGATTTTTTTACATGAACATTTTTTACAGTGATTACAGTGAAAGTCTGATTACAACAAATCCTTTGGTAAATGTCTTTTGACACAATTAGGGCTAAATACTCACCTTTCCAAGATGTATGCAGGACAGGCTCACGTCAAAAATAGCCATTATGACAGACCAGGTTGTGGCGAAGATCAAGAGTGTCAGCGACAGGAAAAGGCGAACTGAGGACATCTCGTGGAGCAAAGGCTGGATGCTGGATATAGTGACGGGGAAGCCGAGGACGAGGTTAGAGAATGCGCAGAATGTAGTACTCACACATACAACTGTGCTTGGCTCATTATATAGGCGTGGGTCCATCATAAATTCTGGTACAGGGCCATGGTGGGCCGAAAGGAGTCAATCTGTCCACCGTCAACCCCGTTCTGCCTCTCTCTCTCTCTCCTGTTTTCGCTCAACTTTCTCTTATCGCCTCCTCAGTTTTCAGGGCGTACCTGGTCAACTTAGAACTTCTTTTTAAAGAATTAGAGCACGAGTATCGATCTTCATTTATCTAAATACACCAACTGTTTATTAATTAATATATTAGGCATGTAAATAAGCGGGCGTTCATTAGATAAATAAATAAACAAACAAACATGTGATTAAATAATTAATAAGTAAATAAGTAAATAAATAGATAAATAAATAAATAAATGGGTATTCAGTACATAAATAAATAAATACACGAACATATGATTAAATAAATAAATGAATATAGAAATAAATAGTAAATAAATAAGTAAATAAATAAATAAATAATGGGTATTCAATAGATAAATACACGAACATGTGATTAAATAAATAAATAAGTAAATATGTAAATTAGTAAATAGGTAAATAAATAAATACATAAAAATCAAAGGAAAAAAATTATTTCTCTAACCTAAAGACTAAACGAAATGTGGAAAATCAACAAGTTTTCCTGCCATGCGATGTTTCTGACATTCTATCCAAAAGATAATAATTTAACAAGGTCTTAATCACTAGATCATCTTCACACTGATGACTGAAAGATTTACACTTTTATATGAAACTAATAGAAAACAATCATCACTTGGTTTTGCTCAGCTGGGACATCTTCACAGGCATTTTTTGTCAATGTTGAGTCCGTTGCTCGGTATACAAATAAATCGGGCAGGTTTTTCTATTCTGAGTTCCCTACCGCCTTGTTTTCCGGGCACAGTCTAACACCTCAAACAAAGGACACTCCATGCACTATTAATACTGAGGGGAATGCAAATTGCGGAACTCATGAACTTTGTCTTAGATATTGTGTAAAATATGTTTACTCAATTTCCTGAAAGTCCCAGTGTTCTAACTTTTTTTTTTCAGTGTGTTACCAACACTTACATGACTTTAATATTCATCCTTGAGAGCTAACAAATTATACTTTCAGGTGATATAATCTAAATACCAGCTTGTGATAGTGTAGACTGCTTGTTAAAGAGTTTTCGTGCAATGAGTGTGGTAGCCAAACCTTAACCCGATCTGTCGCTGGACACTCTTGATATCAGCTCTAACAACAGCTGTGTGATGCCACCGCCCGAGCCCCTGAATAAGTCGGCTGGATCCTTTTCGAGATAATTGCGAAAAATTGCTGCAATGTCAATTTCTGTCAATTTTCGGGTTTTGGTTCTAAATTGTCAATGGAACCTCTCAACTTTACTCTGACAAAATAACTGCAAAATAGATTTTGAAGCGATTTTCGTTAGCTACATGTCATCCGGTAGAGCAAAAATTATGCGAAAAGAACAGATTCGCCGTTTTTTTCCCAGACAGGAGAGTGCACATAAAAGACCAGTTATTGTTTACAGTAACTGAATATTATGCGAGCGAAACGGCAGATTCCGAAACATCTAGGTCAGAACAAAAGCTCTAGGATAACAAAGCAAATTGGTGTATTAATCGCCATGTCTCCCCATTTTTCATTTCTCCCGGCTCGACTGCTCAGCGTGTTGACGGTTCCATCAAGTCGTCGGTCACACAGTCCTCTTCTGAACAACAGACATTCTTGAGAGCGTTAACCCTTTCGAAACACAGAGTGAGCTTGCTTTTATCGAACGCTGTTTCGTGTATAGCCAGTCAAATCTCCCATAATTAGTGTCTCATTTTGGAATATTATACTTTTACTATATTACGTGCAGCGCTGGTCCTCATTATGAATGGTACTGGCCCCTGCAGATGTGTGACGAACGTTATTCGTTCCAACAGTATTATGATACTTTTTTTGCATATGTAGGTAAAATTTTTAATCTAAAGAAAGTAGGTTTAGCTCGATCTTGAATGCGAACCCAGTTTGGTGGGAACATTGGTTTTTTGAAGCGGTGTGGGGGAGGGGAAAAAAAGGGGGGGGGGGGGCTAAAAAATTGTAATTACAAAAAAAATGGTCGGACAGGAGCGTCTCCGTCGATACTTTATCGGATTTTAACTGGCACTGTTTCTTTATTGTGGGTAAAGTATGCACGGAACCCACGAAATACATTCGCCTTTATCAGAAAAAGCCAGGTGTCCGGATTACCTACCAAAAAACCCCAGAAGATCGTTGAGTCAATGTGAAAAAGCAAGCAGACTCTGAAGTCTGTCCCACCTCCCAGTAAGCTTCGAATCCGTGACGTTTTTACTAACAAGTGGACACCTAATCAATCGGTCACAAGGGCCCCTTATAGCACATGTACTGTATAAGGAAAAATATCAGGGTAGAGCTAGTATAATGAATTATGATGAAGTGAGGGAAGGGGAAGGGGGGGGGGGGAAGGGGACAAGGTTACAAAATGATTTGATACGACGCAGTTAAACAGGCAGACTGAAATGTTATATTAAGTATGGCAGAAATTGGGGTGCTTAATCAGCCATAACAGCGAAATAGGATAGATAAATAGACAAAAACAACAACAACAGTAGCACAAAAAACAAACAAACAAAAACAGACACACACATTGGCACGCTTTCATCTAGTAACCATTCATTTGGGCTGTTAATCATAGTAATATTGTTATTTTGTATAGCTGTCTCAGAAATGTCTATGACCTGACTTTTGTTAGATTTGTTGTTTTTTTTTTAAATGGTTGTTTCTTTCCACCATATATTATTCATAAGTTGTCTGCATTTGCATGATTGGTTTCATTTTATTATTATTTGTTTGTTTCACTTTCAGATCATGCATTTATTCCCTTTTTTTTTTTTCTTTTTTATCAATCCCGGAACAACAAAAGCTCTCACCAGAGCAATGAGAAGATGGTGAAGAAGAGGAGGAAGAAGAAGAATTAGGAGATAAATAAGAAGAATAGGGAGAAAAAATAAGCCAAGGAAAAAGAACAAGAGAAAGAGGAAGCAGCAGAAGAAAATGAAGGGTTTAAAGAGGAAAGAAACAAAAAGAAAGAAGGAAAGACAAGAAGAAGACAAAGAAAGAAAAAGAAAAAAGAAAAAAAGATAACTCAAGAAAAAAGATTTATAAAGAAAAAAAAAAAGAATAGAAATAAAGAAAAAGAAGACAAGGAAGGAAAGAAAAGAAATAAAGAAAAAAAAAAGACAGAAGACAGAAAAAAGGCCAAGAAAGAAGAAGACAAAGAAAGAAAATAATGCAGGCCAAGGTAAAAGAAGAACAAAGAAACCAGACGAAAATGGTGACAGAAGAAGAAAGAGGAAGCAGAAGCTGAATAGGAAGAAAACATAGAAGAAGATTAAAATAGAAGAGAAAGAGCAATTGTTTTGTTTGAGCAGGAAAGGGCACGGGCGATTTTCCATCTGTATGGCTGATCAGTAAGCTTGTATTTTGTACTGTTTACGTTATTTTCTTTCCACAGTAGAGCTTCCCCTCTAAAATAATCATGTTATTGTTTAGTAAGACTGCTTTCTAGTAGGTCTTGGCTAGGTGACAAACTGATATGCGTCAGTATGCATAAGTGTGCCACTCTCTCTCTCTTTCACTATAGTTTATAATACATTTATTATCTGCTCTATTGCTCTGTTTCTGATTCGGTTGCTATATCCATTAGTGCCCCTATTTTATAGTAGCCATTTTGCTACTGATGAGTCGTAGTTTGTCTTGTCATTAAGGTCGCGTGTATGAGTTATGACTGACAAGCGGGGAATAGGTCGTAGTGAAAATTGCAGTCAAATTGTGGCCAAATCTTTCTAAATTGGCTGTAATGCATACAAAATTAGCATGACAACTCTGGGTCTAAAAACTGAATATAGTTAGTGGATGTAGAGGAGAGAGTTGTTAAGAATGAGCACAGTGAAGTGCTATCTCCTCTGACAAAACAGTCTGAAGTGTAGATAATAATTATACTTCCAGAGACGTTGTGTGAAGGTGACTGGACATAGAAATAATAGAAAGAGAGACAGACGATTTATTTTTATTTATTTCCATATAAGTGTGGATATATCATGTGCGTGGGCTGCACAGTGTCTCAAAAAAAGGTGAATGGGACAGTTGTTTGAGGACAAACATAAAGTTTATCTTATCTTATCTGATTTTATCAAGATCAAAAGTTATTATTTGTACCTTTCTAGCTCTAACACCTCCTCCATCTGGCAAGGGGAATAGTGCTGGTTAAAAGTATCCTTATTGTTTGTGGACCTTGAATCATTGGGATGTTTTGTATTTCTCTCCAGATTTCATACCCTTGTTCTGTACCGTCGTTGTTTGTGTTTGTGTGTGTCTATAGTGTTCATTTTCTTATGTTTATTTATTTATTTCTTTTGTCGAAGGAGGGCAGGGCTAAGGAGGAGATGGACGCAGATTTTTTTTTCTTCTTTGAAATACTTCCTTTTCATTCTTTCTTTTCTTTCTTTCTTTCTTTCCTACTTTCTTTTCTTCGCTCTTTGTCTTTCTCGCATCAGTCTGTTTTTTCTTTCTTTCTCCCTTCCCTCTTTCTTCCTGTCTCTCTTTCCTTTATATTTCTTACTTTGTTCCTTCTTCTACATTTCTTCCTCTCTTTTTTTGTCTACCTATTTTTCTTTCTTTCTTTCTTAGTTTCTTTCGTTCGTTCATTCTTTTACCCTCATGTCTTCAGGTCGATGAACGCACCACTCTTTTTTTTTAGCATTCCCGTGATTGCAGTACGGAATGACAAGTGAAAGATACCGTGACCCATTTTATGAAGTTCTCAGTGACAGAGAGAGACAATCATTCTTAAGTCCTATTACAGCAGAATTTTCCCCGAACATTTGAAATATTTTGTGACATATTCTATAGATGTTATCATCCATTACATTTGTCCACTATTTTGGTAAAAAAAAAAAAAATGAAGCAAGAGTTTTATCAGGAAGTGTTTACACATAATAACTTAGTAAGTGGGTGCGTCTAAATCGCTATACAGAACATTTCAGAAACTCAGTCACTGCCTGTTCACATGGTATGATCAGTTCAACTTAGAAAATATAATGTGGATCCAAAAGTAAAACATTAAATTTCGGGAAAAATCCTACTTTATTTCCCGCCGAAAGTAAGCTTACAACCGAGAAGTGAGGCAAATTTGCGGCATTCACAGTCTCTCGATTTAGCAAGGTAAGATAAGATATCAAATGTTTTTGACATTAGAATTTGGATGAAGTCATTTCACACATCAAGCTGGGTAGGAATGGGCAAATATATTCTTATGCCATTAGCCGGTACCGTCAATTTCGCTGTTAGGGTGTCAGTCTTACACTCCAAAATACTATCTGGGTCCAACTCGATGCCCATACTCTCATTACTTCGACACAATTCAACAAGGCACTGCTTCTTAAAACCATTTATCTCTTGCTCGTAAATAATCTTCTAGTTGTGAACAAGATTTGATATTCAAGTCCATGGTCACGGTGGAAGACAAAGATTTCATAAAGTACTGATAATTTATCGGCAATCAAGTATATCAACACAATCACAATGAAGCACTATTGATTGCAAAATTTTGATTCACTTCCGGTCTGAGTCGAAAGTAATGGGTTTCGGCCCGAAGTACGTCAGTCTCTTTCCTACGTGATTATTAACACAATTCACTACTATTGTTACTTGGAGAGCATTTAGATGCAATTGGCTATGAGTCTGTCATTCATAGAGAAGACTTTTCATCATAAATTTTCTACCCACCGTAACAGGGTCACGCCAACAAGTGAGACAAACTTTCTTCGGTCGATGGAATTTCTCAAAATATTGGCGAACTCTATTAGAATAAAGAATCAAAAACAAAGTAAAAATAACAATCATCATCGTGCAACAATTTATCACATGATAAAATCATGGCTGCAAAAATACAACGTTTTGGTGATGCAAAAGCAGGTTATATAGTAATCTAATCTACTGGCTCTATAAACGACTGGTTTTATGGTGATATGAACGAATTTATTTTGAAATGATTTGACTGGTTGCTCCTTATTGAAACAAACTGGGTAGTCTATAAGGGTCCAGTGCTTACAAACTGGTATTCCATAGTAATGTATACATGTAGCTCTGTCTAAACTGCTCACTGTGTTCTATAACATTCTGCGTGTTTTGTAGAGGTCTGAACGGGTTTGTGTGTAACGTTAGAGGCTGTTCTAATTAATTATCCTTGCTGTAGTAAAATGCTAGCTTTGTAGAAATCCGAATGCGTTGCTCATGTTACATTGCTGATTTGTGCCTAGGTTCTTTTGCTCCCACCTGCAGGCGGTGAAAGCCTACCAACGGTGGGATGTCTCTCATGGAAAGAAGTTCATTTAAATAAACACGTTTATAAATTTGAAGCATGCGTGTGAAAAGGAAAATGGACAAAATAGACAGAGAGTAAAAATATTGGAGGCTTACGCATTTTGTAAAAAAACGGATATCAATGTTTATAATATTATAATATAAATATCAACCATTTTTAGGCAAAGTGCAATGTTACTCACATAGACATAATAGTATAATAGACCCGATGCCAGGGGGAACTTCCGATCCAAGTTGAACAGTGTGGGACCCCGCTGCACTATCGAAGGAGGCATGTATAGCAAACAACGACAAAAATGAAAACACCGATGGGGAAAGAGTTTCTGACTAAAACTCTTCGCTATGAATGACAGAAACATTTAGAGACTGTTGGACCTGGATGCCTTCCAAATAGTAGTGTGTGCTCGAGAGATGGTCATAAACCGATCAAGAAGGAAGGGAAAATGAAAACTAATTCTCGTCCGTTTTTTCACACTGGGGTGAGAGCAATGAGGCTGGGTTTTTTTTTTCTTCACACATTTACAACTCAAATAAGTTGACTTTCATTTATTTCTCCTTTACCTTTTCTGTTTTAAATCCTCCATGTTTTCATTTTTTTTCTTTCCTTGTCTTCTTTTTTTCGAATAACTCGCTGATTATCATCAAGCCTCAAGCGTGCTAAATTTTCCTTTTCGTATCAACTGTTGGCGCTCCCATTTATTTATTTATTTATTTCTCAATAATTTAATCAAAAACTTTATTTTTATTATTCGGAGGGCATCTAGGTTGAATAGGCTATAAATGTTACAAATCTGTCACTGCGAAGAGTTTTAGTCCTAAATTTCTGACCCACCCTGTGCTTTTAGTGTTTTCTTGCTATAAGTGCTTCTTCCTGAGACCTTCGCCTCCCAGAGTTCAGCCGCGCGAGTCTCGCTCTATTGGAGACATGGCGGCCGATAGAGACTGCATTTGCGCACCTGCTCTAATTATACTAGAATGTCTAAGGTTACTCACTAAAGAGAATTAACTCATGAAATTTTAATGAGAAATAGATAACTATTTGGTTATCACCCGAAGACTCTGTAGATAAAATGGGAATTAGATATGTAAATCTTAATGAACTGGAATAAGGCTTATTGATATAATTGTTTCCTGGATCCCCCTGGACGATCAAATTTATAACTTAATAAATAATCATCCATGCAAACACACATGATCACGCTGACATTATATTTCTGTCTCAAGCTGGTCTTTCCGTTGGTGCTAAGTCTCATGAGTACAAAGACAGTACTTTCAGAAAGCATTCGATTGGCGAACGGTAGTGACGAAGTTGTGTGAATTAGCCATATCTTGAGTGTTGCATCTATATATTCGTCCAAAAAAAAAAAAGTGGTTTCTGTTGCCTGTGGCATATCAAATATTCCATGACAAAAAATGTCGCCAGTATGTATTAAATATTTCTTCTTTTGATCCGTCAAAAAATCAGGCATTTTCGTGTGGCTAAATCCTGCTACTAAGCGAAGCAGTTAGCCAAGATGGCGAATGGATCGAAAAAAAAAACTGGTATTTAGTCGATAGTTACTATGGAGACTTTGGAATAGAAGGAACTGCAAATAGAAGGCACTAACAGGAAATATCAATGATATTTTTCCAGCTGATACTTGGAAACTAATTCCCGTCATTTGGAAGAGGAGGATAAATTTGCTGTTCTGTCAGCTAACTTGAGAGATGTTGCAATATGTAATGCTGGGAAGATTGTCATTGATATAAATGATTTATCCAGTTGGGTTTGATTAAAGACAGACTTCCAAATGTTCAACCATTCTACATCTGAGCATAGAATTCATTGTGATCTTTGTCAACAACGGGATGCTTAACAATGACATTCCAACAAATCCGGGGTAAAACTCCGAGATATCTCTCATTTCTTTTCTAAGTTTGGTTTGGTTTTGGTTTTTAAAAAGACATCTATCACCCCGCTCATGGATACGTTGGGCCAAACAGATGTCAAACGTGTAAAGGTTAGTTAACGTGTATCGAAATATGTATAGCTCTATAACATGAGTCTCAGATAGGGTAAAAGGAAGAGCTATAAATAAACATTACTAAGTTGATGTGCGAAATGGCCAACCAGATGATGGCCGGAAGAAGCACAGAATGGTCGGTATAACAAAGTCTTTTTGAGCAAAACATACCACATCCAAAAGTGAACTGGAAATAGTTAATGAACTAATACAGACAAACAAACAAACAAACATACACACGAAGAAACAGACAAACACACAAACAGACAATTAAACAAATAAACAAACAAACAGACAGAGAAACAAACACAAGCAGCGAGACAAACAAATATACAGACAAACACATAAACAGACAAACACACAAACACACAAAGAAGCAACAAACTGACAGACAGACAAATAAATTACGTTACGTTCTATATACCTCTTTCAACACCTCCTGGTGGAGGTTATCTCGAAGACAAATAAAGAGATAACATTGTCTCAGACGTTTTTGAGATCTTATAACTAACACATATACAATCAGTGAAGACTAATCTAGACTTTAATATTAATATAATATTCACATGGATGTTTAGGATGTTAAACTTCCACTCCGGCTGAACCACACTATCAAGAGAAAAGTTATCAGCTGAGGCAACAGTAACAGTTCTATCTAATGCAATTCAGAATTTGTTGTCAAGAGGACCTCATTCCCCAATACGTGTAGTCTATGTTATTCTCGATTTCAGCAGCCCAAACACTGTATTGTGCAGATTAATTTCATCCCCTGGAATGTGAAGTTTTAGAATTGACTGCATATTCCAACTAATCCATGTAGTTATAGAGGAAGGGTACATTAAAATATAACCATAACAGGCAAACAAAACGGCTACATGTGCATTCCAATGTGATTTATTTGGAGGACAACAACGAACAAACAACTCGAGTTTGAAACTGATAATGATAGAATTTCAAGTTTCAGTTTACAGCTTACAAACTTTCAACAAACACAAGCTTCATCAATGGTCTAGTGGATGACACAATCATTAAAGAATATTCCATTTTTTGACAATGCTAAATCTTGAGGGATTGAACAGTAAATCGTTGCAACCAGAGACATTTGAATTAAGCTGATCTTTCATAAGGATGGACATAGTCTTTCTTCAGTGAAATAAACTCGTTACACCGTCTATAGTTACTATCTTCATTATAGTGACTCGATCGCTCAATGAACTGCATAGTCTCAAGAATGGTTTCGACAGGTTATACACTGTTGTCTTGTAAACTGAGAACTTCCTTAGTGAGCCTGGTTATCTGTAAGAGTTCACACTACTCCATTAGTGATGGTGCGAGCATAGTTTATGTAAGTGGAAAAAGTACTTGATTTAAACTAATCATTCCTGGAGATACTAGAAAATCAGATTGTTTGGTCACCTCTTGACGATCAAACTGTCCCATTCATAATGGTACAAACTATAGTTCTGCTGTAGCGTAAATTAATCGCTTTGCAGGTGGTAAACTGTTCGCTCTATACTGATGTAAACCAGTTTGTTTTCAGATTGTGTAAACTGATCAGTCCACGTTGATATAAACTGAGCTCGCTGTAATAGTCCAAGCTGCTTGTTTCTTGATAGTACAAACTGGGGTTCTGTAATAATGCAAACAAGTTGATCTGTAAAAGGTACATAAACTGCTCGTTTTGTCAGGTGTTACAAACTGGATATTCTGTAAAGATACAACTGCTCAATTTGGGATGTTACAAACTGGGGAGTCTATACAGATGCAAACTTGTCATATGTACTCTGACCGCTTTGATTTGATGTGAACAGCCCTATTTTGAGGTGATGATCGAGGTAGTTGCTCCATGGTGCCACACTGGATCCTCTGTATGATAGAAATTGTTTTTTGCGCATTCGGTGATGATACACACTGACGTTCTGTAGTTAAACCAACCATTCGTTTTGTAGGTATGTAAACTGCTTACTCTGTGCTGATACAAACCATTCGGTTTGAGATGATGTAAACTGGAATCTCCATGTTATGCAAACTGGGTAGCCTCTAACAGTCCAAACTGCTCGTTTCGCATTCATGCAAACCACTTACTCTATAGGTATCAAAACTGCTTCCCCTATTCTGGAACGTTAGCGCACTGCCTGTTGCGTAGAAACTAAATCTTGTTTACCTGTCAATGTGTAAGGTGTTACACTTTAATGTAGAGTCTAGCTGCAGTAAACTTCTTGTTTCTGTAGATCTCTAGGGTCTTTTATCTGTGGTGCTATAGACTGTTATACTGTACTGATTTTTTTTTTCGTTCTTGCTGTATTAAATGCTTGTTTTGTAAAGAACTGACCTAGTTTGCCCACATGTCACAAGCTGTTACAATTTTTTCAAAAAAATGCTGTAGAAAACAGCCTGCTTTGCAGAGATCTGAGCTCCTTTATCTGTAATATTTTAAGTTGTTTGCCTCTGATCTACACATGGATGCTTTGGAAAATAAAAGGTCAGCATGTTTCACATGCTGGGATGCCCCAGCTACAGTAACACATGCCGCACTTTTTGGACTTGTACATGGCCCCATCCGAATGCTCCTGCAAAAGAAAAAAAAAAAGGTTCTACGGTAATACAAACTTGAGCGAGCTAAAGATGATTTTCACAATTAAAAGACGCTTAAGATTCATGTTTGGAGTTTGTTCTCTGACACATAATTATAGTGGTATAAGCTCTGCTGGACATGAGTGACCCGTATGGATCAAAGGATAGCTGAATTGATGGATGGATAGATGGATGGATGGATGGATAGATGGATGGATGGACGTCGGATAGACTGATGAATGGATGAATGGATGGATGGATGGATTGATGGACGGATGGATGGATGGATAGATAGATCGATAGCTGAATGAATGGATGGATGGATGAACGACTAACTGAATGTACGAACGAAGGAACAAATGAAAAAACAAACGAATGAATGATGCGATTATGGACTGATGAAGAGATGGACAGACAAAATAAATTCACAAATGGGCAATGAATTGAATGGACGAATAGGGGAATGAGTGGGCAGAAAAATTACACATTATTTCATTTCATAGTCATATCATATAAAAAGATAAGTTTCACTAAACTATGACATAGGGGGACGCAGTGGTTCTGTGGTATGGCGTCTGCTCACGGAGAAAACGGGCCGGGATCGACTCGCGGGTCCTGCATCGGCGGATGGAAGGACACGAAGATCGAAAACCCGCATTTTTTCAGTGA
>JBCEWB010335818.1:0-40438 GCA_039654565.1 Peronia peronii | reverse complement strand
CCGATATATCGGTCTTTCGGGGCACGGAGAATTAAGGTACAGACCGATATATCGGTCTTTCGGGTTCAACGGGTTAATACCACAGACTGAGCATGTAATAGGAGCATAAACATTACTTTAACAATATTCAAACTGTTCATCATCAGCCTGGGTACAAGATATAACGGTCATTTTCCAGCAAATGTGTTTACATTCTGTATTATGTCTTTCAACCACCTAGTGGAGGTTATCTCGACGGGTTTTTGTCTGAAAACAAAAGAAAAACGAACAAACAAACAAATCATGTTTTTCCTTTAAAAAAAGAAAAAAGAAAAATTCCTTTAAAAAAAAATAAAAATGTGGGCTTGGTGACTTTTATGCCATCCTGTGTTAACAAAGTGATGAGAGCCTTACCTGATAATGTCATTCCCTCTGTTAGTGAAAGCATCCCCTGTGGCACTCATGCGCTCTGAGCTGGCCTCACTGCAGTTACTGGCTGGGTTGTTCTTGGCCAGGCAGGTGAGCACAGTGCCGAGGACCTGCATCAGGCTAGAGCATACGGGGTCAAAGGGCAAGCTGTTGATGTCGCTGCTGTCGGAGCTACTGCTGGCTCCACTCCCACTGGCTGCACTACTGGGACGACCAATGTCATCAGGGATCATAGCCTGTGAAAAAGCGATATTATATATAGGCATTTGTACACATATGTGACTCATCACGATGGTTCGGTCCACAAGGTACACCGGGCGGTTTCCAGCAAATGGGGCAGAACGGTCAAAGGGAGGTTAAATGGCTGAATTTTGGATATTTGCACCAATCTATTCTTTAAGTATCACTGCATCATGTAAACATATCAAAACATGGTATTAAACTTGAAAACTAGGTAAAAATCACTTCTAAAAATGTAGGGTCCATTGCTAGGGAGATATAACACAAAACTTTGAAAGCGAATTTCTCAAAATTTTGATTTCTTTCGACAACCGCGTGCAATAGCTTTAGACGCTCATAACTCCGTCAAATAACGTCACTGAGCAAGGAAACTGGTGTCAAAGGATAGCTGAGAGATCACTCTTTCACACTGTATCAATAACTCAATTTGCCCAAAATGTACCTTGTGGACCAAATCGTCATGATGTATCACATATACATTTTGACCACATATACCGAATATAATCACCTATTTTTAGTGTAAAACTTATACAAGGCATCATTAATTCAGTTTCTACATCATTATTTAAAGACTGTGGAAAATGCCTGTGGTCAAATAACATTGTATCAGTCACATTCAGGACTGAGGTTTGGAAGAAGCTATCCTCAAGTTTTGCTATACATAAAGATACTTTGCTCTGGACTGCATATCAAATTGTAAACCCGATGAGAATCCAAATTTCCTTTGTGGAAAAAAAAATCTGACACTTACTTCAAAACAACATTCCACAATTACTGATGCTTACAGTCTGCTTTATAAGAATCTTGAATGAACTGAACACATTTTTTTTAATCAACTGATTGTACTGTCAAGGGGATCAGCTATGTCACTAAAACTTACATTGAGTCTAGTGATTAGGTGATCAACCAGAGCTCCAATTTTATTACTGAACAACATATAATGGCAGTTGTCAAAGTTGTTCTTGCAAGCAAGTCGGTACACATCAGCACAATGGCTCAAAGATCTGAGGAGAAATAAACAACACAGCTCTGCAAATAAACCAATTATGGCTAGAACTGGTTGCATCTGACGAGTCAAGACAGAGCTACAAACACAGGCTACAAAACAGTGCTAAAAAAAAAAAAAAAAAAAAAAAGACAATTCAATTGAGAGTGTTAAGCACTGTATTGCTACTATTTTATGAAAACCCACATCGTCTATTACTGTCAGGTGTACTGGACTAATGCTGCAATTCACAGATTTTGTTCTTCTAATGTTGTCATCTCCTAATATGAAATGTCACAGTAAAGAAAATGAATAACTATGATGGCTCCTGACATTCATGACTTTGTATGGCCATAAATTAAACTTGTAAGATAAGTCCACTTACTTTGAAGGTATGACGCATGGAAGAACGGGACTAGCATCTTCAATATTCAGGAGAATTCGGCTCAAAGAGCTAAACCCACCAAGGACTCTGAAACTGGTCTGATCATTGGCATTCTGGTGGAGTAAATAAAAAAAGGAATAAAATATTAATAATATCTCCTTGTAGCACATTTTATTACAGGACCCTGCACACACATAAATGCTCCTTCTGACTAGGACTATCAGTGAAGCATGCCCAAAGAAAGGATTTCATAATCAGTGGAATTAAAAGTCTGCAGTCTAAACTGACAAAATGATGTCTTCAATTCTTAAAACAATATTAATATGATTCTTTTCTGAGGGATGCAAAACTGAAAATTCTTTAAAAATTTGCTCCAATTACATTCTTAAAAATATTCTAAATGAGCATGGCCTGTGAATTTTATTCACCTTTTTCTCCAGGATTCGTCCTATCTCTCCAAAGGCTCTATCCAGAGCGGAAACCTTGTTCTGGGGCCAGGGACCAGAGTCATGAGACTGCAAATACTTGTTGATGTCCTTGATGACTTTATGCAACCTGAAGTTATGTGAAAGAAAAAGAGAGAGAAAAAATTACAAATGGCGGTGGATGAATTCTATTAATTTGTAATCAATAAACTGATGATATTTGTGACAAAAATTCAGGATGGTCAATATCTAATGCATTCTATCTTATAAAATGGACAGCCTTATCAAACAAGTCATGTGATTACAACATTTTAACTCTTTCCCTACCCAATTCCTATAGCTGGTCACTTCCAAACACACCCAATTTTATGACCCATTTCTGACCACACTTCCACTACATAAATCAATGAGAGATCCGAAGAGGGACTTGTGTAAGGGGAGATCATTTTGACCATCCATACTACTTCCCTTTGCCAGGCAAAAGAAGTGTTTAGCAAACAGTGTAAAGAGGAAAAAATCCCTTTACTTCTTGTCATTCAAAAGACTGATCACCAAAAAAAATTGATAAAATTATAACAATAAGAAGAAAACATTCTCTTTACATCATATTTTAAAAAAAAAAAAAATTTTCATGGTGTATGTTTCACGTAAAGGGCACTGCTTTACATTGCTTGTTCAATACCTCTTTTGTCTGGTAAAGGGAAGTAACAGGACTCAGCACAACGATCTCCCATTTCTACAATAGCCCAGAGCAAATAAATCATGCAAAATGGGTATCAAATAAAATGGAAGGACTCATAGAAGATGAAAAAAGTATTCATGGATTATTGTTAGTGTGTGAGAGAAGAAAAATGACAAGAAACTTAACAACAACAACCCAAACAAGATATTTTACATAATATGTTTCTTCTTAGAGTTTGAAGATCTACATCTAGATCTACTGACACTGCGTTTCACTGTCCGATAGAATTGACTGTAAATCCTCATTTCAAACTAAAATAGCACTTTTCACGGGTGCACACGATTAGGTGAACATTTCACTAAAAGCCTAAGCTCCATGGGGAACGTAAACAAACTTCGCCTCCTCAAAAAAACAAAGCTAATAAAAAAGCACTCTCACTGCACAGATTTCGTTCATTCAAACACACTTTCAAACTGACACTCTTCTCTGATGACCAGGAAATAGGCCCGCTTGGTTTTATTTAAAACTTAAAAATACTGGATTGGCAAAATATGTGTATTTACTGAGCCAAATTTTCTGGCTCGAGGCCTAGCCTTGACCTCCGGTCCGAGTTGGATTTTCTGGCTTGAAGTAGGGAAAGAGTTAAAGTGTTAGCATGTCTGCTAACTGTAACAACAACAAAGGGAAATTCTCAGTTTCAACAAACAAAGCTGACTGAAATAAAAGTAGTTCAGTAAGCAATGCCTTTTATTGCAGGAAAATCAGACAACTCTCCTCTCTATAGTAGCAGTCACTTACTTTGCCTTATGCTCTGAGTCAGCCAATTGTTGTTTATTTGCCAGTGAGTTTTCATATTCCAAACCTCTGTAGGATGAAAAAAAAAACATCACTTTTAGAATGAGACACAGATATCAGCAGATTACACAACAATGAGATCAAATGAATTTAAAAGATAAAAAAATAATCAACTGCTGGTTTAAAATTTAAATGTTCAAAATATTAATTTGTTGAAAATGAAATCACACAGAAAAGCATGATTTCTTCTGTAAAGTTGTAGCCCTCACATGTCTTCAAATTTGACAGGAAAGATATGATGAAAATCAACCCTCCCCCAACAATTTTTTTTCATATGTTATAAAAACAAAATTACACATAGTTAAAGACATTGTGAACTTCTCAAAACTACAGACATTTAACTTAATATTTAAAAGTTTATAACAGGTAATGAAAAAAAATAAAATGCTGCAGACTGATCTTAAAAAAGATATGCAGACAAACTTGTAGTATTAAATTATTGAAATTTAATTAATTTTTATATAAAATCCAAAAATGGCAATGAAGAAACATGCACTACAATAGATAAAACTCTAAGCAATACCTTGTAACCATTCTCTGTCTCAATTTCTTGCATCTCTTCTTCAGGGATTTTTGTCGTTCCTTTTCTGTGAGAATCTTCGGATGATTGCTATTGTCTGGTGCATCGATGATGTTTTTCAAATTGAAAGTTTCCTGAATGTTGGAAAGAAATGACAAAATTTCAGAATTCAATACAATGCTTCTTACCAATAAAATATCTGTCCAATGTGGATAAAGTATACGTTTTGCTTCAAACCACTGTTGGCACCACCAATCTTATTGATAAAGATACTCTGGATTTTCCACAAATGCTATCGCTGGACTTGCTACAAAAAAGCAACAAAAAAAAAATGTCCCAAAAGAGCTGATGAATTAGCAGCATAAACCACACACTGGATTGTGCCCAAGCCTCATTTAACCTGCATTTGTCAGATGGGAATAATGATAAGGACAAACATTTTCAAAGGGCATTTTAAACCTTCTGAAGAAACATCCTATAATAATACACACACATAAAACTGAAATGTGGGCCCCTTATGTCATTACAATCCCATCTGAAAAAGTATGACTGTGAACTAGAGAACTTAATATTAAAGTCTCAATCATCAACACTATCTCAGCAGTTTACAGCTGTCACAGAGAGGTGCCCTCAATATGCCAGAAGGGTTTTGTAGAACTGGATAGGTACTAATAAAGATGACTATTAGAGCGACAAAATGTTCTCATTTCAGCCAAACATATGTCTCGCAGACAGTCAAAATGAGACGTATGTCGATTTTTCACCATATGGGTTTTTGGTATAATGTGAAAGCTTATTTCATACCCTTTTAGGTGGAGAACAAAATTCTGAGCTAGCTTTATTTTAGCCAGAGATATTGCAGTTTAAAGAGACAAGGGGGGGGACCTCCCAGCAATGACCGAAATTCCGAGAAAATCGAGTTTAAATAAACAGTCGAACGCATAAATGAGATGCGACACGATGAAATCAGGCTCTCGTCAAATTCTGAACGCATGAAGTTATTGATACCAAAGTTAAACTTATCCATTTCCCTTTCTGTGTGTGAAAAAAATTTTGTCCTAACTTAAGTAGAAGTCAAGCTATTGGCAACTAAAGACGATGTGGGAGACCTGTTGCTGCAGCTCAATTTAGTGAGAAAATCGCCGATCGCTTTTGTAAATCCATATTAATCTTTGTTAGCCCATGCCGCTAAACTGCAATTTTAGGGCCTTTACTCATTCTATTTCAGCAAATTTAACTCTGAAATGCATTGTTAGATTGATATTGAAGGGTTTTGTGAAGAAAAAAAAAATTACGTTAAAAATTCGTTCACTGTTGACAAATACGTGATTTCTCCGGTCGCCTCAGTTTGACGAGCGCCTGATTTCATCGTGTCGCGTCTCAG
Source organism: Peronia peronii (assembly GCA_039654565.1). Lineage (NCBI taxonomy): Eukaryota > Metazoa > Mollusca > Gastropoda > Systellommatophora > Onchidiidae > Peronia > Peronia peronii. The sequence continues at coordinate 34,554 of JBCEWB010335818.1, read as the reverse complement.
ATCTACACACCTACCTCACAAAAACCCGATTTTAATAAAGTAATATTTTGTAAATCGAGGGTAAGACTGATATTATCTTGTTCAGAAATGAATACGCTTTCGATTTCTCCAATAAAAAATATTTTCGATGTCTGATCCTCCTCATCACATTCAAAGCCCGATTTCTTGGTTCTAGCCCAGTGACTTATGTCTCCTTTCGATTCGCTGCGAGACATATTATGTTATAGACTCTAACAGACTAATACCGTTAAAGTCAGGTATGACACAAAAAATATTGCAATGCAAAGATGCACTTACTATTTCTTGTTTGGTCATTTCTTTGCCTCCGCTGTTATCTTTCAGTGCTTGCTGATGTTTTTTCCCTCGTAGATGACTCAGTAAATATACTTCAGAGGGTATCTGCAGTTTGAAACAGTGTGTACTTAGAGTGGCATAAAACAGGGATGCAAATTTACAAATATCTCCATTACAACCCCATCAATTAGTCAACAAGGATGACTGCAATGTGGAATGGTCATGCTGAGATAAAAACACTAAAACTAAATAACATCAAATCAACTTTCATTGCGGTGGTCTCTGATGAAGCAAGACAGTTACCCTGATACTGTTTAGAAGGGAGAACATAACAATTAACTCCTCAGTATCAAGGAGTCTCTACCATTAACTTTGAAAAATGCATGAAACTGCCATGATCCTGCCATATGAAACAGTCCAGCAGAGGGGCATATAGTTATGCACAGCTTGAGTTTGTCAGAATTTACTCAGGCGGAAGAAAACACTGGAGTGTAACTTATTACCAGAAAAAGCATTCAGGAGATTTCAGAAATATTTTTCAGGTGTGCATTTTTCATGAAAATGTGAGAACTTACCAAAACGTTACAGATAACACAGAGCTTATTTCGGTCATAAGGCGTCAGTTTAGGAGCATCGTTGTGATCCTCTGTTGAGTGCCTCATTACGCTCATTTCAAACGCTCGACCACGGATGTATTGTAAATGTTCCTCATGGCGCTGGGTAGTTTCATCTTGCTGCAAAACAAAGTTAACGACTGAATTTCTTTGTACGGTCCTCATGTTACCAGCTACAGAATGATTTGATGAGTGACTCCAATGTAAAGGAAAATTTTTAAAAATCAAACAAACAAGAACACCTCATAAACATAATAAATAGAGTACAGGAAATAAAGATAAAGCAAAATGGAACTATTTCCCTGCTGTCATATCTTTCAATGTTAAGGGGAGGGGCGGCACCTGAAGGTCATTTCCAAAATGCATGAGAAATACTGAGTTTGAGCATCTTGCCTATGTCAGACATGGCCAAATTAGAAGAAAAAAAAGTTTGAAAAATATTTCAAAGCATTGGTTGCCCTGGTAACGCCGCCATCTTGGATTTTCAACATAGATAAATAGTGAAGTTTTAAATTGTATCTCCTCCGTCAAAATTCAATGTATCACTTTGAAAATATGTACTCCGGTTCTTTCAAACAAGATCTACAAAAGCATGCATTGTTTTTGTGATTTGATGAAAACTTTTTTTTTACGGAATTTTCAATGTTGCCTGATTCGGAAAGTGATAATTTGCAGATTTTTTCGGATTTCATCCACTGTATCTTCAAATCTATGGAACACATGCTAATTTCCATGCATACTTTTGTTTGTTATTGTTACAACAAGCTGCATACAAAAATTCAAGCAAAAATATTAGAAAAATTAAAGTGTAGTTAGATTTTTAGTGAAAAAAGTAGCGTAGTGAGAAAATCGCATTCAAAGTTTTCGTAAGTGAAAGCTGAAGCACAAATCAAATCAGGTGAGAGTGCAAATGTTGCAACCTCTGACCTTCGCCCGGCCAATCAGAATCCTAGTTGGTGATGAATTTGCTACCGTATTTTTACCCTGCCAGTAAACAACATGGTTGAAAGGGTAAAGGTTGAGCTCAGCACATAGACGGATGTTCAGCGTGAAACGGGGTCAGACTATTGTGTATACACGTGGTCTTTTCCAGGCTGTGGTCTCAATGCAAAGTGACCTCAGACTGGGAATCTAGGCCAGATGTGTGGGGAAATGGAAGAGAAAGGTCACAGTGCTAAATTTACCCACATGAGATGCTTGTGATGGGCGCTGCAGTCCGTTTATTGTAGCGTATTTTTGCGATATTGGGTGCGTGTTTATGGATTCTTTTTGCCCCCTACTGTCTTTTGATGGTCAGTTTTGACCATAGATACTGTTTTCAGTTGAAACTAAAGCTATATTTGTGAAGAAAAATGGACAAAATGTTTGAATAACAGAAAAACCCAGATTCAATATTTTGATCGATTTTCTGACTTTTCAGGTGCCGCCCCTCCCCTTAAGCAATAGCTTGAGTTCTATTCATCACTAAAACATGTAAAAATGAATTCGTTATCAGAGGTGAAAAAAACACAAGTAGGGACCTTCAACAAGCATATTGACAAAACATGAACATTTCTTTCAAGCATGTGAATCATCATGATAAAAATTCTCAGAATAAAATGCCTCACATACCTTCTGTTGGATTTTCTTTTGAAGCTCTTGTTTCTGTGCTTCTTGCATTGCATTCATGGCTGCTATCCTTTCTTCTCTTTCTCTGTAGGAAATAAAGATAAAGCAAAATGGAACATATTTCCCTCCTGTCATATCTTTCAATGTTAAGCAATAGCTTGAGTTCTATTCACCACTAAGACGTGTGAAAATGATCTGTTATCAGAGGTAAAAAAAATGTAATAATTAGTGTCCATTTCAAGTAACAGCAGATACGATGTCCATTTCAGCTTTAAAAAAACAATAGACAATGCTACTACTCAGAACTCAAACGTATCTAAATGGTAAGGACTGTTTTTTTTTTTTTCAGAAATGTATACTATAGTAGCAATGGGTGCGAGTCTATTCTTCTGAAATGCGGCATAGGTAAAACACTGACTAGTTTTGATACAAGCCATTTCGCCACCATCACAAGAAAAACACTCAATTCTGTTTCAACACTTTTAACATGAGGAAGAAGAATAGAAGTGATTCAAAATTTGTCTGTATAAGAATCTGTGTATAAGAAGTCAGAACCTGATAATATAATGAAAAAAAAATAAATAAACAGGATCATTAAAAAAAAAAAAAAAAAAAAGAGAAGATCTGAATGCGAGAAAACGTGTATTTCTAAAAATGCAGGGTTAACCATTTTTCTTGTGAAACAGCCAAAATCATTTGTAAATAAGAGTAGTGTCCTTACTTTCCCCTGGCCCTCACGGCCTCCAGCCGCTCCTTTTCTTTTTCCAGCTGTTGCTGCTCAATCCTGGCATCTCGCAGTTTCCGTTTCTCCTGCATTTCCAGTAATCTGGCTTTCCTGTCGGCTTCCAATGCTTTTCTTCTCTCTTCCACAGCCGCCTCTTTGGCCTGTTTCTCTTCCAGCTTGCGTTGTCGTTCTTCCTGTTGACAATGCAGGGAAGAAAAAAAAAAAAAAGAAATATATATATGAAAATATACTGAAATGATTGCATCTCAAATACATAGATATTCTGTTGCTATTTCACATTTTTTGGGAGGAGATTTGTATTCACTAAAACATTCCCCGTGCCATTAGCTCCATGAACTGACAGACAATTGGGTGACATAATATTCAGTGCACAAGTTTTATCACACCTAACTGCAACTTCAGGAGAAAACAATCTTATACTGCAAAGCAACATTAAAAAAAATACTTTTTCAAAAACTTAAATAAATACATAAGACCTTTTATCACTACGCATATGAAAAATTTTCTCCAGTAATGACATCAAGTTATTACTCTCGTCTTCACGGCTGATGCATGAAAATAATAGATACCAAACAATAGACTCCAATATTTTGAGTCTGTCTTTGGTCTCTACTTGGACAATCCAGTCATGGATTGTTTGACTTCACCTTTTGCAGGACTTATCTGCATCCTTTATGTATCATGAACGAACAGAATGCTTTGATGAAGACCCTTTTCATATATTTTGGGCTTAAAGCAATGAAAGTATTTCTGTGTGTAGATCTATATCAGATGCAAAATGACATATTAAAAAAAGCTCTGTGAAATATGAGGAGGGCATGGTGCAATGTTTTCAGAGGGGAGAGAAAAAAAAAGAAAGAAAGAATTCATCGGACAAAGCTAGCTATGACATTAAAAACAGCATTTTTGCCCATCTTAACAAAGATTTGATTATAAGAGAGATAAACAAACAAACAAAAAAAAAAAAGCAAAAAGCACCGAAGGGACCTGATAAAGAAAAAATAAAGGATTGACATAAGAAAAAAAAATCTGCTTCTTCCTTTATTGTCCTGACTAACAGAAGCAACCTGCCTTCCAGAAATAAAGAATGATATCCACTTAAAGACAGATAAATTTATCATGAGTGTTGACATAAATACAAGCTAGACACATGTAAAAGCACCAGATACACCAATTTTCAACAAATGCTCTCTGACCTTTACAGATTGACCAAAGCTGCTATGACATATTCTTGCCCAAAGTATCTTCTTCAGGTGAAAACAGATTTTCTCAGTATATTAAAATATTTACAATATATTTAAACAAGCTTCTCCATACATGAAAAGTTATATATTTCATCTCTTGATTACTGCAACAGATATTTCGCAAAGACTGAAAACGATCAAAAGTCGACTGTGTTTCACTACAGTGGGGACCTGAATGGTCATGGAAAAAGAGTTAACTTATTTGCATCTGTGTCCTGCAAAAACAGTATCCCCATATTCAACTACTTAGATGAAGTTTAAAATAAATTAAGAAAAAAAAAAAAAAAACACACAAGAAAACAATGACCAGTTTCACAATGTAAAATATCTGCAAAGTTCTTTGCTGGGTCATGAACAAAAGCATGAGGCCAAACAACACCTATTGCTGATTTAGATGCATTTTTGAGGTAAGCAAAGCGCCAAGATTTTAAAAAAAAGAAAGGCCTGAGCCCTTCAGAATTAACTAAGACACATATGAATACTTTATTTTTCATATGTAATGACACCGAACTTCAAGATGGTCAGACAAGTGAAGACGCCAGTGGAAAAACCAGATAAGTCACATTTTCTATAAAGGGAGAAAAAAACAGAAATTAAAGTTAAGAAGTCTATAGTTTTCTACTGTAAACTCTTTTAAAAACTCTCTTTTTAGCGGAACTTACCTGGTTTTTCCGAATTATTGTTCTGGTTGACAAATCTTAGCGACGTGCTTTAAACGTCGGGGCAATAACTTATTTCTCACAAAAATGTGACATCAGGTTTTTCCACTGGAGTCTTCAAGTGTCTGAGACGGAGTGAAATGCTGCAGTTTTGTATGATGTTGAAATTTAAGAGTATTTTTATTAATGAGGCTTTTATTCCTCAAACAAGTTAATATGTTTCCCCAACACAAACAAGCCTAGTCAATGAAAAGGCTATCTCAGACAATCTCTTCAGGGTTTGAGAGCGCAGACACAAATGATCATGCATACCATCAAGTCGTGTAGCCGTGCTTCCGACTCCTGATGCTTTGACATGATGTCATGACGCTTGTTCTGTGCTTCTAGACTGTTGATAAAAGCTATCTCGTTGGCCTGACCATGAAGGGAAACAAGGAGTTGCACATTATCATTGATGAAGCAACACTGAGTGAGAAGCAAAGGTTGTTACAACTGGGTACATTTCACATTGAACAATACACAGCTGATCCAGCTTGTCCGACAAAAACATGAGCCATACATGAGAACAAGGCAAACTTAAAGCACATCATGCACTCCCATCACCATCTCACAAAGGGACATAAGACTTCCATGTGTGATCAACAAAAGTTTGAGAAATATTTGATATATTTGCATGAAAGGGCTTATATGACAACACATTAGATCGTGAGAATGAGCCAGAGCTATCAAAACACCATTTTGTGAGAATATAATTCTTTCTTTGTGCAAACAGAAGATGTTCCCAGGTAAAAAGAAGATAATCTGAAATTTTAGCTAGATTTACATCTCTTGTGAGATGGGTGACTACTTCCAAATTTGAACTATGACCTGGACGATTGTAATATTTGTAAAGTTCATAGACAGCACTAGCAGCAACAATAGCTGTAGGACATGCACATTTTTTCTTACAATTTCCACCCCAAGAAGCAACAGCATAGGTGCATTTCGGCAATAGCGGCAAAAATAAAAATATTTCATCCTACTGAGGTACTACCAACTAAACAAATAAAAAGATATAAACATGAAGGTCTTAAATAAAAACAAAAAAGAAGGAAAGAATAATACAATAATATGCAAAATCAAAGAACTGAGTCGACATTCCACACCCATTTCAAGATTACTTATGAAATGAATTAGACTGAGGTGAATTTTTAATTTAGTGGATATTTGTCACCATTTTTCATGCATTATGTACTTTCAAAAGGCTGACGTATCACAAGCATTTTACCAATATATATCCTCTCAATCACTAAAAGTAAATAAATAAGTAAATAAAATTTAAAAAAACACAAAAAATATATCTGAAGACACTACCAATAAAAATGTTACATATGCCAAATGATACCTTTACTAATTGAAAAATAAAAATCTACATAAAAAAAAAAAGAATTATCTGACAACAGGAGTTAATGGAAACTAAGTAAATGAAAAAATATGAATGTTATGAGAAAGAAAATTCTTAGCTCATCTTGACTAACTTTTCCATTTTTTGTCCATCCATCCAACTTTCATAAATGATGACGTTTTCTTATATGATATGCAAGTCTACATCATTGTTCAGTTTTGATGCAGCATTTGCCTACCTTAGCTTCCTCCTCATGGGCCTTTCGTGCTTTGAGTCTGAGTTGCAATTGCCTCTTCTCTTCTGCCCTCTGTAATTTGTGCTCTAATAATGTTTTACTTTGCCTCATGAGCTCTTCCTTGTATGCTCTCACCTCTTCAACCTGCATTTTCAACCGGTAAGCAAAGCAAGAAAGGCTAAAATTTTTACAAGCAACTACTAGACAAATAAAAAAGAGAAAAAACAGAAAATACGAATAGAACTTTTGTTCACTTTAAACTATATGTAGAAAAAGCTGCAGGCAATCGAGTTATGCATCATAAATATAAATATTAATAATAAGAAGAAAAGAGCTAAAACTAAACTAAAAAGCCAAACCGTAATAGAAAAAAAACAAATTAATAACACTGATGATGCTTTCTGGTGGCTCTGGGTTTGACTAAGTTTTATTCAACAGTAAAAATCTTTCTCAGGCTGAAGCACCTCATAACTATTTGCAATACTTCAATAAAATTTCACTGTGCTTGTGATCAGCCTCAAGAAACATCAACATATAAACAGCTTAGCAATGGCAAAAAAATGTAATAAATGAAAACATTTTATCCCATTGATTTAATAACAAATGCCATTTTCTTCTTTTTTTTTTTTTTTCTTTTTATACATTGGCACTCACTAAAGTCTATGGGCAAAAAGACAAATTATATAGCAGACCTTCTTAGATAAATCTCTCAGACGTTCTGCTTTCTCTTGCATGAGTTTTTCTCTGAGTTCCTGAGCTTTAGCCTGCTTCTCTTCATGCCGTCTTCTGGACTCGGTGGGAGATCTGAAAGAAAACAAAATATAAACATGTTCTTTTGTCTCTCATCTGGGGCATCACTTCCATCTCTATACAACTTTAGGAGCCATTTCTCTTTCCTCTGGGAAGCACAAATATTTAGAAAACGTAAGAGGATGATTCTTGTTATTGTCCTCTCTAAATAGGAGTATGTCAATAAGAGAATGCGTTGCTCTCTAAATCCTTTGCCTCAGTCACAGAACACTGAAATAGGTCATCACACTTCTGGAATCTCCTCTTATCCACTTTTAGTAATCATTTCGGCTGTCATGAATTCTAGCGGGCATGAAAATAATGTATGAATTATCAAAGTGTCTTAATCTATAGTAGTTGATCTTTGGAGGCGAAAAACGTGTGTCTTTTGTGCTGTGTACAGCATGATTATGGCTTTCGTTTAACAACTCCTCTCCAAAATACGCTCAAAGGCTACCAGAGATAAATCACTAGCATGTTCCTACCTCTTTCTAGATGGTGAAGATAACTTTTCATGCATGTGCACCCCATGGCCCGGGGTTCTGGCTTCCTCAGCATCCACTAATTCATCCCATGACTTCATTCCACTCTTCTTCATCTCAGCTGAAAAATAACAAAGAGTGCTACAATTTGAAGCTGTATGTAAAAACAGAGATTCTGTTGAGAAAAAAAAAAAAAAAAAAAAACCTGCTAAAGAAAACAAATTTTGCATTCTTTTCTTCAACAGACACATGTCAATGGTCCATAAGGTATTTTATGTTTATTAGCAAATGGATCAAAAGCTAAAGAATGACCTCATGTTTTGTGAGGTTATCCTTACTTAAAACCATATTTTCAGCATAAAATTTAATAACGCATGTTGTATGTGCAACAGAATACTAAAACCATTAACCTTTTCACGTTATGCCGCCCTAGTATTGAGCGGCACCAATTGCAACCTTTACTGTCGCGTCGCGCGAGTCTTGAGCGCACTGCACTGCAACTCTCCACATCGCACTGCGTGAGTATCGAGTTTCAGAGTTTCGTATTTTTTTATGTTGTAATATTGAGGTGCGTTATTTTTTGGAAAGTAACATTACTATAATATCACATGTCATCTGGCAAAATATGAAATAAAATGAGTCACAAAAAAATATCTTTATATGTTGTAAGAAAACGTCACCTCAACCCAAAATGGTGCGTTTACAGGGAATTTCTATCCAAAATCAGTAAGTCAGGAGGGAATTTTGGGTTCGGGCAAGGCGCAATGTGAAAAGGTTAACAAAGTTTAAATTTGATTTTGCATGTGATCAGACAGAGACAGACCTTCATGTAAAGCAACCAAAGAATCCCAGTCTGTTATCACAGTTTGTGATGACTCAAGGGAGCTGTTGGTGTTCTGAAATCAGAAGAACAGAAATCAAACAGAACCATATCTATGTCTTACACACTGCTAAGTGATTTGGTGGCAACTGACCCTGAGCTGAATAAATAAGTGTGGCTCAGGAAAGTCATTCACAAACTTCCTGAGTAGACCAATCACTCCTTACTTGTACTCCACAGAACCACTGCAATAAGACTCAAGGCATTAAAAATTTGCATTCTGATGAGAGAAAGTGAATTTGAAGAGGACAGGTAATTTTGGAAGTTTTTAGTTTTTTTTCAAGTAAAAAGCATTTTGAGACATGTTGAGAGTGGCTCTCTTGACTAACAGAGTTCGAAGCTATAAATTTGTAATAAAAGCTTTTATTAACTGTACTTTTTTCGTGAATTGTGTCTCCTGACACATCGATAAACATACCTTGATGCCAACCCCATTCAGTTTTTTTTTTTCTAAATGAATATACAATATTTTATCATGCTGAATTTCCAATGTACCCTGTTCATTCATAAAAAAAAAAACAAAGCTTTGCTTATACATTATGATCACCAAAAAAAAAAAACCAGCAGAAAGAGGACTTCCATATATCTTATGGATATGTTCTACATTTTTAAATGAACCAATTAACGATGCTTTCTACTGGAAAAAACTGATATTTATAAACTGTTCATACCCCTAGATCACTTGCACTTTCCAAATCCTCTTCCACCTGACTACTCTGTTCTCTTGCCAACTCTTTCAGCCAGTTCTCCTCTTCTTGCACTGCATAGGCTAAGGCAGATTCTTGGGCTTTCTCTAACTGACTGCTCAGCTGAAATTCTTCATCAAGGACCAAATCTAAATCCTGTAAAGAGACATGGAATACATATCATTTTTGGATAGAGTTAAACATTTCAATACTATTGTAAATGTTTATATTCTGTATCTTCAGGCAGCACTTCGTTAGATTTCCATTATGGATTTTTCATGCCTTATGTTACTTAAATGGTTAGCATTTAAAAACAAGTAAACATATTTTGACAGCAATAGGTAAGGTAAGGAAGTGACTTGAAATATGGAATGCAAATAAATGATATTTGACGGCAAAGATATCTTTCAATAACAATGTACTTATATCTGGATGAAAGTAAACAAACTGAATGAACCTACATTTTCCAGATCTATGTCCAAGGTGTCTTTCACAGCTTTGTCAGGAGAAGACAAGACCTGCGACAGAGCCAATGATTTTGCTGGTGTAACGGAGCTGCTGTACGTGACTGTGGTCGAAGATTCAGAAGGTGTGTTAGTGCTTGATGAGACGCTCTCCACGCTGTTCTCTTTACGGATGGGAATGTTTTCCTTTTCACTGTCCTTACTGTGTTCCCGTTCATGTGTAGAGGATTCTGTGGCTGGGAGATGCCTTTCGGAAACAGCTCGCAATGTTTTAGGTTGTGGATTTGGTTGCTTCCCTTTGACATCTTTAACATTAGCCTGATCTGGCACTGACAATGAACGCATCAGGTTCCGCTTAGCACTTTTGACATTTCCAGCTAGATTTTCAGTGGATTTTTGACATGGAGACTGTCTTGCTCTCAGCCGGCCCCGCTGCACTGTTTCCCAGCCTTCCTCATCAATGGTTTCTGATGAGGAAAATATAAGCCACTGAGTTCACATGATCACTACCAACAGTGCTACATCATAAATTCTTCAACAAAGCGAAAATAAAGTATCTCTCTGTTCTGGCTATTGCAGGGAAGTAATCAACTTCCAGTATGACATTGCTTTATTCATACCTAAATTAAAGTGCCCAATACAAAATTAAAAATTTATCTCAGTGAAACAGAAATGCTTGTCAGACAGTCTGAAATATTTCCTGCAGTTGCTCTATAAGTGATTATATGTACAAAATAAAGGAGTTAGGTATTAATGAGTCATACCTTCAGGAGGTACAGGTGGTCTTGATACTTTGTTTGCTGGCACTCCCTGTTCTGCTGCCACCGGCAGAGGGGACGATCGGGCTTCACCTGATCCTTGAAGACTTGAGGAAAAACTTATCACCCTTGCACCTCTGACTTTGTCTGCCCAGCTGTTTCCAGATCTTTCTATGCCACCCATCGGCCTGAAAGAGTTTGTTACACTAGATATATCTTGCAAGTGAAATCTAAAATTATCTGTGCAAGAAATCACATGAAAGAAAGGCGAACTCTTAAAAAGAAAAGAAATGAACATGCTTTAACATTCACTATCAAAAGGTTCATGAAATGCCTGTAAGCCTTAAAGCCACTCCTGTCAACTATGTTATGAGCATAACAGCTACAGCACTGGGGGTGCTGTTTACTGGTCCATTCAACATAGGATTATGTTTAAGAATGGCATTTACATAAATCAGAGAGGGAGTTAATTCCTTTCAGAAGTAAACATTTTATGGGTTAGACGTAATTAAATTTTAGCCAAATTTTCCTTGTAGGAGCAAAAGACACAAAACTATTCTGATTATGAAGTACTAATATAAGCCTTGCATACTGCATATCAAAAAAAAAAGGAAAGTGGATGAGCAATGAATAGAAAATAAGAAAAACAAGACTCTCCAACAAAAACATGTCAAGCAGGAATCACAAACATTGAAACACAAAATTTGTGGCGGGCCCAAGTTACAGATAGATTGAGAATACACCCATAAGCCTGCTGACAGATTAGCACTACAATGTGATAAAGGTTCATGGGAAGTTAAACACAACAGATAGTGTTATAGGTCATTTTGATTATGGCAGTTAGTTAGAATGCTGATTTTCACCAATAACTTACTGTGACTGCCCGGGCCCTGGAGAAGCTGGTGCATGTTTATTAGGAGACATTTTCCTCACTTCCCAAGCTACTGCGGCTGGCCGGTCACCTTCTTTAGCTGAATCCTCATATGCTTTCATCATGATCAGGGTTTCAATGAGGGCTTTGAAGTCCTTCGTGCTTTGCTCCAACATCATAATCACCTCCTTTGATGACCAAAAACAAAAAGCGAAACATGAAATAATCAATGTATATAATGCACCGCAAGTCTGGGTATGATGCCATTTTCATGATTTGTCAGATCTTCAGATATGTTTACATGAACACATAACTGTGTTTTCATTATTAGTTCCAAAATGGGATTCAAAATAAGATATCATCATAATCCAAAACGACAACAAAAAAATTGATTGAAAATAAAGTTATCATCCACAGTCTAGCACAACACAAAAACTTTGATATGAAAATTTCCGAAAAGAGAGATTCCAACTTACTTTACACTCAACAACACTTTCGTCCTGCTCACAGGTTTGATAGATGGAATCAACAGCTCTCTGAAAGTTGTCAAACATGTATTTCCAGTATCGTGCTCTCAGATCATTTTTCTTAGAACCGGTATCCGATCTGGGAGATTTGGCCATATCTGAAAGTGACCTATGCCGAAACCGTGACCCGGGGGGCGGAGTCCTGTGAGATTGGGATCGGGAAGAAGAGCCTGTGCGCTTCTGCTGGCTAGAGGAGCGTGATGTGCTAACTGCTGCAATAATCAGCAAAAAAAAAGATTTTTTTTAAATTAAAGGCTATCGGAATTAATGATGCCGATCGCTCAATACAAAAAGATAATGTACAAGTTCTATAGTCTGTCTATCACTGTCAGTAGCAATGCATTATTCAAATCCACCCCAAAATAATTCTTTAATTCAGCCAAACACTAATGGTATAAAAAAATAATTATAATTATAAAACAAAGGAAAATGAAAACTATTTACTGTACACAACCAGAAACATAACCCATGAATGACTGATATATTGACGAGATGTATAAATATGAAGTCATGCTATGGTCGTTTCACATACCTGTATTGTTTGAACCATCCCCTTGATTTTCTGAGACTGGAACACTGTATTGTACAAGGTTACGAGCTGTACGACCCTCTGTTTGAACTATTTTCCTGACCTGATCATATCCACTTGTTTTTTGACTCTGGTGATTCTAAACAGAGGAATAAATGTATAAAACAAACAACAAGCTAGTCAACTGACCATTACATAGAGGTTAAATTTAATCAATAGTTGAACAAATCTAATTGGTTCTGGGAACATCTGAAATGTATAATCGTGCATATATATGAGATCTCATCTTAATCTCCAAACAGTCTGTAATGCATGAAATGGAACGCAATAGGCAATTTCAGTCAAAAACCTCCCCTGCCACATTTCATTTAGTAACAGTGTCTCAGTGAGCCGTTGAAAAACTTATATATACAAAATACATATAAAGCAAAAAATATGGTCTGGAAGTACTCTACCCTCCTTAAAATTTTTTAAGCTTCATTTTTTAAAAATTACTTTTTTCTGACAAATAAGACACTATTTTCTTAAACTTTTTTCTTACAAATTATTGCACTAACAGCCTTGAAATTTTTACACACTTTACCTCTATTCATAGGTACAAACAGCTGGCTACTTTTCATTTTGATATAAACTATCAAGGATGTTTTTTTTAATGATTTTTTAAAATTATGGCCAGTTTCAAAATTTTCACTTGCTTAGATATTAACCAACTTTGAAAAGCACTATAATGTTAATTTATTGCTCAGTCAACTTCTGAGTTAGCCAGCTATTTGATTTTATGTCTTCTGAGTACTACGCAACAGAAAAAATCAAATTTCGTCATTTACTTTTGAAATGGTTGAGAAAATAAAATTACGTGTTAATTTTGATGTAAAATCCAAGATGGCCACCATTTCCATGGCAACCATGCATTTTGTAGAATGTTTTCTCATGTGAATGATCATTTCTTAACTTGTATGACATTATAATCTCATTAATTGCTTCATTTAAGTAGAATTTTAAAAAAGTGATTTTTTTACTATCAAACCCCCTTAATATCAAATCTGAATCTTCTGTGTTTGGAAATCTTTCCACGATTTTGAAGATAAATTTAATACAGTGACAAACAATTAATAAAGAAGTAAAGAATAAACTTGTGAGGGACAATATCAACAAAAATAGCATTCACAGATATTCATTTCATGTGCACCCATCACATGCTATACATCATAGTATGTGAATGTGAATGCCTAGACCTCAGTTGATTACCTCTTCTCTACTATCAATTCCTAAAACAGAAAATTATATTCCACTATCTGCATTATTTTACACAGATTCCCCAAGATGTCTCAAATCTTAGCAATTTTACCATGGCAATCACTGCTGAGTTTATAAATACCTACTGACTCATACCTCCATAACGTTACAGCTGATCTGATAGAGACAAGTGCCAGTGGTAGCCCTTGAATCAGACTGCAGAAGAAATGTATTGAAGGGCAATACTTACTGCTGAGTTTGAGGATTTCACCCGTTGGGACTGGGAGGTTCTTTGAGATTTTTGCTGATGCCCTTGTTCTCCATGGCCGTTTTGATTCTCTCTGTCTTGCCGCGATTTGGCACCCCATGCAGTGCCCCGCTGTTTTCGCCTGTACTCACTCATATTATGTGATCGACAGTGGGAAATGTTCGGCAGTGAGTGGACTGCGTCGTCTTTCTTGGGCTGATCAACACAGCCAGTCCTCTAATATCCCAAGTGAATCTCGGACATTCCTGCTGGGGAAAAAGTATCTGGGTGCCTCCTGATCAAGATCTGACAAGCACAAATGAGTTGGAGCAAAGAGTGCCAGCTCTCTCAGTCCAGAAATATTTATTTGCTGCGTATCTGTGGTTCTGTTTATACAGTGCAGCAGTTGACGGCTTTGCACGCTCATGGTTTGCAGAAAAAAATATATAGTCCCTAAACAAATTTGAAATGGTTCTAAGATAAATTTAAGAGTTCAATTTAATGTGAAATTTAATTATTTATTAACTTAATTGTAAGTTGTAAGCTTTATTTGAAACCATAGTTACTCGTAATCATAGTGCATCTCTATATTTTCAAATTTATACAGTTGATGTAGTGCGTCTTTTTCTTATTTAACAGTTTTACAATTTTCTTCCTTGTTTAAACAGTTTTTTGTCACAAATTAGTGGAGCAAGGAATTATTCTTCTTTGCTTTGTTAGCGATCTATTCCAGTTTCAACATGACCTAATTATTTAATTATAATGCGAAATGGCACTTAAACTAAGGGAAACTATTCATGAAAATACTTCACAAATACTTTTAGCGTGGTTGGCAACCACTAGAATTTGTGTCTTGTTCAGAAGATCTGCAAAGCGAAGCAGCAAACGTTCATCAGTTCAAAGGACAATATTTTCCGTGGTCAGAATGAACGTGTCACATTCGTATTCTCTTCCACTTCATGCAAATCCGAGACGAATAGACCCCTGTATAAACAGAGATTGGATAGCGGTTCCTATAACTAAAACGGTCATTGGACTATGGAGACTATCAACAGACCCACTGGTGAAACCACTCCCTCTCGAATTAAATGGACATGAGAGGGAAATTACTGCACTAGCTTTTAGTCGTGGTAAAACAAAGTACTTGATCTCAGCATGCAGAGATCGTGTCCTAATCTGGGATCTGTTAAATGAAAAAGATGGACACATTAGGAGCCAAGTATTTCATTCTAAACCAGGTGATGTCACCGCGATGTGCATCAATGGCAGTGGTGATATCATTGCTATAGGAGTAGACTTCAAAGTTCTCATTCTCAAGGCAGGAAAAAAGGATCCTATAGCAGTATTAGATGCTCACAGAGGAATGATAACAGGCCTGGAATTTTGTCCCCATTATTTTGCTACTTTGGCATCCATCTCTGATGACCGCTGCTTTTGTATATGGGACACAAAAGACATGCTTTTGCTGTATCAATCAACAATTCTTTCTCCAGCACCACTTATTAGCATGTGTATGAGTCTGACATGTCCACAAGTGGTTATTGGATCTGCAGATGGGAAGCTCAAAGTGTTTGACTTGACAGACAACAATAACTTTAGACAGCTGGCAAGTATGGATGTTGCTGTGAACCTTCAGAAACATTTTGAAAGAACCAATGACTGCAAAACATCCAGTGCACCTTTGATGGTAACAAAGAAAGGCAAACAAGAAGTCAAACCTTCTACCAATGAGGAAAATTATTCTTCTGTACAGTCCAGTGAATCAGTGTTATCAATTCAATTTATGTATTATGTCCAAGAGACTGATGAACCAGGAGATCCCATATTTCTAGCCAATCAACATTCAGGTGTTGGGGATGTCTTAGGAGAAAGACCACCGTCAATTTGTATCATCACAACAAATGCTCTAGTTCAAATAAATTCAAGGACATTTGAAATTTTGGATGTTATAAATCTTCAGAGACCAATAAATAGCCACTCATTCAGTTCCTTAAGGATAGTTGGATCTGTTTCGTATGCAACTTCATGCCAGATTGCCCCATGTCTTTTGATAGGCATTGTTGGTAAGATGTTTGAGCAAAATAGTGATGTTATATACTGGAATTTGACTGATGGCACATCACAGAGTTCTTTGAGTCAAGAAAGGATGGATACAAAACTTAAACTGGATGCTGACATTGATGAACTAAGTGTTATCCCTAAATGTGCTCTAGAGAATTGTTCCCCTCTGAAAACAGAAATGTTGCCTCCAGTTGTATCTGACCCAGTCACAAAAGGAGATGTAGCAACTGGTAAAAAGAAGGTTCAAAGTTCCATGAACCAGCCACTTACTTTCAAGAGCAAAGTGAAATCTTCGGGATATTCAGAAGCTCCTAGGACAACAATGTTTGTTCCTGAAACCAGCAAAAAAAAATTGCTGAACATTGGTGATCACGCTAAACCAAAAGCAGGAAAGGTTAAAACTTCAGTGGGCAAAGTTTTAAGAGGTGAATATGATACTAAAAGGGGTCCTCCTTCAGAGCTGTGTGATAGTTTTCAAGTTGACCAACAAGCAACGGCAGTTTTTAATCTCCGCTTTTCTGATGATGGTAGCATGTTAGGCTGTTCCTTGGCCAATAAATGTGGCCTTGCTTTGAAGTCACCATTTAGCAAACATATGTTTATTTCTTATATTGGTCATAATAAGATTTTAAATAATGTTTATTGGAGTAATGACAACTCATATTTACTGACATCTTCTAATGATAAAACTGTTTCACTTTGGAACAGAGAAGGTGGTGATCCTTTGATGGTGTTAACTCATCAAAAGGGCACCGTAAAAGAAACAAAACCTGGAAAAGACAGCTCAAAATCTCAGCAAACTGCACCAGCACTAAACAGACGTTTGTCATCAAGCTCAAGTACTTCCAGCCTCACATCGATACAAGATAATAAACCTTTTCCAAAAGAAATCAAGCATGTGCAATTTTTCTATGTTGATAAATTTATTTTAGTCACACATGGCCCAACACTTTCCCTGTATAAGTATTATGTCACACCTGAGAAAGATGAAATTAGGCGCTACCAGTCTCGAAATCGATACAAACTTATTTCTACATGGCAAACACATAGTTCTGCTTTTACATCTACCACGGCCGTGAATTCATTTTATTCACATTTAGTTATGTGCACAACATCGGGCAGAAGTATGGAGATCTACGACTTAAACAAGTCTGTCCTTGCTCACACTTTCATGGATTGTCACTCCAGACCAGCTCATAGCATCACAGTAAATGAGGGGTCTTGTTATGCTTCTCAGTCTTCAGAAGCACACAATGTTATTGCCACAAGTGCAGCAACAGATCCAATCAAGCTATGGGATCTGCGTTCCAGATCTAATGTTCATGCCTTACAAGGGCATCTGAACAATGCACATGCTTGCCAGATTGCTTTCAGTCCTTGTGGAAATTATCTTGCTACAGGGTCAGAAGACAAGACTGTTTATATCTACGATCTTCGCACAGGCACATACTGTGAACGACTAAAAGGTCACACTGAAATAGTCACTAGCCTAGCCTACCATCCAGCCTATCCACTTCTTGCCACTGGGAGTTTAAATGGTAAAATATTGTTCTTTAAATCGAAATGAACTCCATCTATGCTCTTCAAATGTCAGTCTTGTCTGCCACTAATTTGTTGTTATTATTTTAAGAACATCAAAACTACTACTTGAAAGTAATAAATATGTATTACTACTATTATTAATCAATTTTTCTGAAAATTGTGTTATGGGTTTGTTGCTCAAATGACTGAAGAAATTAAAAAGCACGAAAGTCCTTCCGGAAATAGTAGGCCTATTTGTAGAATGTTCTTGTTTACAATTTGTTTTTTGTTTTTTTTGTGTGTGTTAAATTGGTTTCCAAAAAAAATTGGCACAATAGGATATTTTCAAAAAAATTTCAACAAGAAAATGTTAAAAAAAAAAAAAGGTCAGCTTGGAAAATGTTCTTTATGGTAGTTATGGAAACTATCTGTCATCATAAGTGCATACTACAAGCTTTAATGAAATTTAAACATTTCATGTCATAGCCTGTATTTGTCAAACTAAACCTTTTCAGTTCACGGCGATTGAAGAGAGGATAGTAATTTTATTTCAAGAGCATAAATATATATTTTTAAAGATTCAGTTATGTTCGAACTCATGTCCCTTGCATTATAGTATAATTTGTTGTGTCCAGTTTTCTTGTTTGTATTTCTCCACTGTTGTCTCACATGTATGTTGTTTTCAGCAAGTATCATCTTATAAATTTATTACTGTACTTATATATTGTCTTTTCTGGGGAACAATGGATTTCCTGATTATAATATGTAATATTCTGCAAACTTCATAGTTATTGTCAAACATGTCATGTATCACAAGTCTGATTTTGAAAGTTTTCCATATTATGATACCATTGTTTAAGTGGACTCAATAATTCTTGACTTGTGTATATGGATAGCTGTTGCTGTAGAAAAATGGAAATGACTAAACTTTGTTGAAGAACATTTGGTGCTAATGTTTTCAACAAATTGCCTTTTTATTTTTATGCTTTGGTTCAATTTTGTTTTCCCTTCCTTGTCCATCACTCTGTTTTATAATATGATTGTTGTCTATTATAATTCACTAATATAATTAGAGTAAGAAATTATGCTTCTACTGAATGAAGAGAAAATACTCTACAAGATACAATTCTGTGAATCATATTCTACTAGGAATAGATGGCTCTTAGAACATTTGAACTCTACCTGGTTGGTAAAATTCAAATATTGCTGATGCTATGACCTAATCAGCCAGACATGAAAATGTTTGAAAATCACATAATATATTTCCATATAATTCATGAAAAATAACATGGTCTTTATGGATATGTTTGCTTGATCTTTGTTTGTTTGTTTTGTCTCTCTATCTGTTTGTTTATTTGTCTAGTTGATGTTCAGTCACATGGATAACAATAATTTAATCTGTCAATAAAACTATCACCAACTTTTCAATAAACACTCAAACACAGAAACATGTGAAATCCATATGTATGAATCTAAACTTTATTACAATTTACAGCTATTTTCACATTTTACAGGCTCTGGACCAATTCTGATCATTATAAACACAATGATATACATATGCAGCAGTATCGTAGTGGTAATTCAAGGATGTCTTAACTGCTTTAATGCCTTATGATATAAGAAAAACAAAATCTTACAAATTTTGAAGTAGGGTCATATACACCTAAATGTATTTTAAAAAAATGGCATTCTAATGTTCATTTTGGCAGGCATCAATCAGTTTACATGTATATAACTAACACACACAAGTGCAGTAAATAATGAGCAGTACTCTGAATGACAGAGAGTGGTTAGTTATTCAAATATTCCTATTTCAATCATCATCAAAGACATAAAAAACAAAAAATCACCTCAATCGGAAACATTTTTGTTATATCATATATTACAAATTCATACTTTATTTTCTTGTTCATCTACTTCAATAAACTCCCTTGAGCAATATCAGCCAACTTACAGATAATATATATAAATAGAAACTATTAATAGAAATAGTCTCTGTTTTCTGGAATATGAGTCGACTGCAAGAATAGTTAAAATCAGAAATAGAACCAAAACGCATCCATCAACTTTCCTTTCTCTCTTTTTTGACATAGTGTTTTGTGATAAAGATCTATGTTCTTTAAATGTCTCAGACCTATCTTTTCCTGCAGTCTCTCTAATATCATTAACGAACAGCATATCTGATTTACATTAATTCTATGCAGCTTATCGTACAGATCTAAATTATGCATTAAGGAAACCTTGATAACAATGGGGACAAACCCAAATTTATGGCATAAAAGAAATCAGCACATTGCTAGAGATACCTAAACCTTAAACTCCTGATATTTGCACAATACTGGAGACAGATTTGAACTTTATAAAATCTGTATGGTCACCTAACATCGAATCACATGTGAAGGAGATCTCATATGTGTCACTGTTGTCTTGAGGGCATGATGGGCTGGAGCTGTACTGGCTTTGTGGGCAGATGTAATCCCCTTGTGATGGCTTCATACTTCAGACCATGCTGTTTTCTCTCCTCTGACAGCCAGTGTAACATTTCAGTTCTGTCCCACTTCATCTTGTCCATGTACGGTCGACCCTGGTAAAAAGTAGATACAAACATTTCTATCAGTTTATTTCATAAAATCAAATTTGAATGAACAAAAGAAGACACTGTCACGCAAGTCCACAAATCAATTGTGTTTGATCAAAACATCTCACACATTTTATCTTACAGCTAGTGTTTCTTCTTTTCTTCTTTTATCTGTCCTCTTGTACCATCTAGGGCGTCGAGGGGAGAAAGCGCTTTCAGTCTCTGGCAAGCTGGACGGCCTGGCCGGATGGGATGTTGTGAGTCTTCAGGGGTTTCTCTCACACCCTTGATCCATGTCTTTCTCAGTCTTCCTCCTGCCTTGTACCCTGATGTTCTTCTGTTGTATGCTTTACTGGCCAGCTGGTGGGGTGCTGTGCGTGTCAGATATCCAAACCACCTGATTGTTTGCCTCTGGATGTAGTTGAGAACAAGTGTTGTTCCCACCATTTCTCTGATCCTGGTGAATCAGCTAGTGTCTATCACATGTAATATGCACTTCTTCATGAATTTTCAGCATACTGATTTAATACTTGTAGCTCTGAAAAATTAGTACTACAATTTGAAAGCTGTGTTACCAACAGACTCCCCAATTTCCACATTCTCCTCTCATGCCTTTAGTGTGCATGAAGTTATTACCTTAAAGGTGATGATGTCGTGAAACCTTTCCAGAATGTATTCAATTTCATCCTTGATGTCCACGTCCAAGCTGTCAATTTTCTGAGGAATTTTGTAACACTTTTTTGAACATTTCATTTTTTTCATCTTCAGACTATGAAATGCAATGAAATGTATAATTTGACCTCTATATTTCAGAATGCATTACCATACACTAGATTCACCTTATAATTATTAGTTTATGAATGAACTTGAAACAGATATGTGCAGAATGATGACTGGCTGTCATAGCATAATGGCATAATAGTCTGAAATTGAACATTTCAGTAGGAGGAAACTGTAACACTTATTCTCTTATAGAAAGAGATAATATTTACAAATTGGACAAATCTTGCATTAAATACAACATATATTACCACAGATACTCCATAAAAATATGAACGTAGTATTTTATCAATACTTCCATATTTCATTTTTTTTTTCCTAAGATGAAATGTTAAGTCATAGATTAATAATTATTAGGTACAAACCTTGTACAGGTAAGTCCTTTTCCTGGATTCTGATAATCTGCATGTGCTTTTCTTTGAGTCTGTTGATGACATTTGTAATTAAATCTTTGAAGACATAAATTAATTTTTTCCTCTCCGTTTCCTTTAATTCTATATTATGGGTTGCTTCATTTTCATTTATGCAAAACCATTATCAATTTTACACGGCTCTATCCTGTCTGTAATCAATCTCTTTAACATGGTTTGATATAGAGAATGTAATTCATGCTTAACTCTATGTGACAAGTAGTTTTGTTTGTTATGTAACATCATATTGTTCTTTAAGTGGGATTCAATTATATCATTTATCTAAGTAAATCATAACTTATGACCTGCAAAATAAGCTTTTTTTTTTTTTTTTTAACCTTGTAGATGGCTCAATAAAATTGTATATCTACTCACATCTTGAAAATGTCAGCCAGAGGTCAGACAAATCTCACCTTTATTAAAGAACCTGTTTGGGTCTGAGGCTTGTCTTTCAAACTTTTCCAGCTTTACCAGTAGAGCCTCTCTTTGCAATATCAGTTCTGCTATCAACTCCCATCTGTCAATGGCCTGTGACAAAAAAATCAATAGCAGGTATTGATAAAGCAGGGTAAAAAAATCACTTCTTCAGAACATGCCCACCAATGAGAAGAGTTGCCGAACAATTTGTTACAACTCATAGGTGTTTTCTTTACTTTTTTGTTTGTTTGTTTGTTTCTACCAAAAAAAAAAATGACTTCAAATTCAATACCAGTATTATGAAAATATGGCTACCTCTCTTTTCCTTTCAATTCTAATCAGAAAGGCTAAATGAAAGAAGACAAAATATGAATTTATCCAACATAAAAAAAAAATTAATTTAAAAAAAAAAAGCATTGCTGTCTATGATTCCTTTAAGGCAATGCAAACCATTTTTCCAACAACAAAAAAAATAAAGGTATTAGGTAAAAGAGCAACGAAGTTGTGATTTAAAACAAAAACAAAACAAAAGAATCACTAACAAAACTACTGACACATTTTTTCATTAAGCTCTTCAACTCTCTAATAAGGTTATTTCTTCTGGGCCAATGGGAGATCGTTTTGCAGATTACCTGCCCCTCCCAAAAGAGGGACTCGTGTAAGGAGAGATCATTTTGACCAGCCGAATTACTTCCCTTTCCTAGCCAAAGAGGTCTATGGCAAGCATTGTAAAAAGGAAAAAAATCCCTTTACACCTAGCTTGTCATTCGAAAGAGTCTTCACCAAAAAATTTGATAAAATTATAACAATAACAAGAAAACATTCTCTTTACCATCATAATTTTTAAAAAATTTTTCATAGTGTAGATCTACGTCTCAAGTAAAAAATACAGAAGTGATTTTTTTTTTTCCTCTTTACACTGTTTGTCCACTCCAGTCTTGTGTCTGGTAAAAGGAAGTAATAGGGCTGAGCACAACGATCTCCCATTGACTTACCTCTGACAATTTGTTGAAATATTCATTACAACTGTACTTAATGGCCATATCCAATCTTTGACCATCTGGCATCTGAAGTTGTTGCCAGACATTTTCCAGTCTTTCCTGTGGTTGGGGTATTTTCTTGGGCTCCTCTGCTGTCTGATTAGGGTCAGATATGACAAAATTGAAAGTTATTATATCAGGCCTATATGAATCATGTCTCTTTTTTCTTTAATTATTAATATTAAAATACCAACTAAATAAACTGACACAAATGAATAAAGCCTGAGCAAATGAATGTCATGCGAATGAAAATGAACATTTTTGGGGGGGTCATTATTGAGACTCATGTCACGTTAAAGTGTGATCATGATGGCTGGCATTAACTCACAGAAGACTGTTTATGCAACATGTGCGATCATTTGCATCATGACGGTTGAAGACCGATATCGTGATCCCTGCGATCTCAACCTTAACACTTCATTGTAAGCTTTAGATTGCAAACAACTGCAGTAACGGGCTGTGTTCTGTTTTGGGAGTAATTTCCTTTTGATCAGAACTAGGTTAGAACTCTCTTGCATGAGCGGTAATTTTTTGACGAATTTTTTTCCTGACATCACCTTGAATGTTTGAACGAAAACCTTCTGCGCGGAAGAGATAAAATATCTTTGATGTTACTGAAACTCCGATGGATCAATGTATTCAGACACTGATCTAGAGCTGATACAGATTCAAAACAGTGTAAAAAGAATGATTGTAAAGCAAGGGAGGGCCATTCAAGAGTCAGTAGGGGAAGGAAAGTGGACCCTGAAATCTAGATCAAGATCTCAATCAGATCAACGTAGATCTAGATCTAGGTCTACTCTACCATACCAAGAAAGATTACTGGTTATAATTAAGTGAGCATCTACTTGTTTGAAATCTGTTTGTTTCATCAGCATTGTTGTTCATCAATGTTTTTGTATTGTTTGTAATTGTATTCTTTGTGATTAATAAAAAAATAATGGAGTCAAGGCTGGGTAACCCAACATTTTTTTGGGGTGTGAAATTTTTGAGCATTTTTAGAAACTCATACAAAACAAAAACAAAAAAAAATCATTCAACATAACACAGTTCTGTTTGCAATATAGCACATTTTACTCTTCTATCTAAAAGCACCTCAAAATTGAAGATTCTATCTTCATAACTTTTAACACAATGAATTTTTGAAAACACCGTGAAAAGGATGGGTCCCAGAGAACGGAATGGAGCAAAAGTGCTGGTCTTCAGTGAGTTAAACATGTTTACAGTAGTAGTTTTACCTCTGAGGCTGTGGTTGCAAGTTCTGATGCTCCTGTTGTTGCCTTTGACAGCCGTGATATCAGATCTCTGTGGATTTAAACATGGGCATTCATAGTGGTTAAAGTCCAATAATTATTCTCTGAACAATAGATATGACTCATGCTCTATCACTTTTCTTTCTTTGTTTTTAAGTTTAAACAAGTTGAGTTAAACTTTAAAAGTCTAAGGGAAATGAAGAACAATTTATATTTGTGAGTTAACATACAGAGATTTTTTTTTTTTCATCAAATAATCCTCATTGTCATGCATATCACAAATGGTGGCTAGGAAGGCTGGAGGTTTATTCTCTGGCAAAAAAAAATGAAAAGCAATGATGATGAATTGATGATGATAGATAGCATTTATGTAGCACTTCTTCCCTCACAGTGCAAGCCCTAAGCATTTTACACACTTTTCCTTCATCAATAGACAAAAATATCATTGTAGTTTTGTTACATGAACCATAATTATTATCCCACTGATATTTTTGATGTGTTAATGAACCATATAGACTAACAAATTTGGCGCACCCAAAATTTTATGATTTCAAGAAATTTGTATCAGCATTTTCAAAGTTGGAAATATTTATTTCAATGTTCAACACATTTCTGTTTACTGATGTTGATGATGATGATAGAGATGTACAAAGTCATTTTTTTTTAATTGTTAACTTTACAATTATTATTACTCTCTGTGAATAAGAAATAATACTAGCAATAAAAACAAAAAAAATTAACTAACTCACTTTTTACTCCTCTTGCAAACTGAACCTCATCAATGTTTTTTACATAGCACTACTGTCTGCCTATCTTTATCACATTTTCCTCTGACTGGCGCCTCATGCAGAGTGACAGCTTTTGACATGACAATCTGTTGTAAATATAACTGCACCTTGGTTTAATCATTTAAAATCTTAAATGTTCAGATACATCTGGAAATTAATCCTATAGTCAATTTACATTTACAATGAAATGACAGACTGACAAACCTTTTATCTGGCAAGACTCTCAGGCCTGCAAAGACGGCCTTCTCTTGTGCTGCGACACTATGGCTCGTTTCCACTGAGCGACTGGACTTATCTTCCTTATTCTCACTTGCATCATCTGTCCAAAACAACAGTTTGTCTTGTACCTTCTAATATACACTTGATGCTCTAAATTAATTAACAGTAACTCCAGCAATACAGATGATATACATAAATGGTATCTATGTGGTACTTAAGTCCAAGTGACAATAGATCTGTTACGACCAAGTGAATGGTTGGAAATCCTCATCTAATTTTAGTACAGGGGTACAAACACTCCAAACTGTTCATTACTACTGACATAGAAAAACATACGAAAAATGCACGGGGCCAGTGACAATTGTTCTCGGATTTGTGGTGGAGTGGTAACAAACATCAGTAAGTGTTCTATTTTTAGCAGGGGAACAAACACTCCGGAGGCATTTCCAGGTTTTTGCTTAGTTGAATATAAACTATTAAATAACAAGACCTGTCAATTTGTTGTTTTTTTTTCTTAAGTACTCAGTGATCACATTATAGGCCTACTTAATGTTTCACTTTGTGAAATATTTCTGCCAGAGCAAACCAGTGGACTTTTTCTTGGCTGACGCCAATTTTCATTTTATTGGAACCAAATTATTCTATGTAGAGTTACACTTGAACTTTGACCATTAATTTCTGCAAGAGCTCAGTCAATATATGACAATGCTACATGTGCAAGGTAAATGACTAATTAACAACATAAGAATGAGCGCATAAGAATGAGCTGTGGAAAAGATACTTATAGTCTCACAATTTTAAAAATTTTAATTTTCTCACTTCAACTGTTAGTAGTTGCTTTTCAGACATGTGCTCTGTAATTTGTTATAGGTTTTCAGTTACCTTCTGGAACATTATTAGGTGGATTTATCAGGTTTAAATAATCTAAAGCTAGATATACCTGCTAATTCAGGCTCTTTCCCAAGACCTCCCATCAATACAGCATTGGCATTCCAAAATCCTTCCTTGTAATCTGTTTTCAAAGCTCGCAATTCAGCCATCTTGCGCATCTTTTCCCTAAAAATATCACATTCATGCAAATCAAATCAATCTAAGAAAATGCAAAAACATTTCACTTCATATTTAGTTTTAAAAAGAGGCATTTGAAGTTCAAGAACAGAACAATGTTCTTTGTCATATTAGATCTTTGGGGGGGATGAGGGGGGTCAATTATGGACCGTACAGCCTATAAACAATCTGTTTTTTTATTATCATTATTCCAAACCTATAATAGTTTCATTTTTCAATGGCACCATGATCAAAATTTATAAAACTATATATACAAAATGAAAGCAAATCACAGGCAAAGTGATAAATAAGAAATACTGCTGTTTGTGTACTTTGGTTTATTGATGACCAGTTCTTTAGCAATGACCTTAAGCTGGAGGGGATTTGAGATTTATAACGAAGAAACAAAAATCAATGATATGGCCACATTTCAAGATCCAAGACTTCATTTCAGGACACAGTAAAAGAAACGAGAAGACAAGAATAATAAAAGTAAAGATGAGTTGACAAAATCAGAGGGCTCTACCACAATCCAAATCTAGAACAAAGAGCCGTACTACCTTCTCACTGCGGTCCTGGTACAAATAGCATATATCAAAACTATGATTACTGCTGAGGCGATATGCGCAGCCGAGGGTCCCAGGAGGTCAGGGCCAGGGGTTGGTCTAGTTCATTTTACAGTAATCGATATGTATATTGCCGAGGCAATAATCACAATATTAATATGTGCCATTTGTACCGGGACCACAGTGAGAAGGTAGTGCCCAGAAACCAGCAAGGATGGAAGAAATTGACAAGACGAGCATCCTGATTAGTGCTGGCTCTAATGACACAAAGAGTTATGGGACCTTTAGGCCATAAACAGTAAAGAGAGAAAAAAAAAACCCAGTTTGTGACAAGTACTAACTTTTGCTCTGATGTGACTTTGCTCCTTGTGCTGGACTGAGTCCGTCGAGGGATGCGATGTAATCGATGGGCCATCTCATCATCCTCAGACTCACTCTCTTCCTCGGAGTCATAGAAATGAAAGACTGCTCCCATGTAATCTGTTTCCTGGAATGGGACAAGGCAACGTTGTTTCACCCAACTCTTGTGATTTCAACTGCACTAACAATACTGGATTACTAGAGGCCTACCATTACCAGGGAAAAAGAAGAGAGGCATCAGAAAAGGAAAGATCGCACAAGCTCCACCTCCCAGCCTCATCCAGCACCCGATATTTATTTTGTGCCCCACTGCAACAGACTCTTTCGTGCGAAGATCAACCTCAAGCCATCTCCATAGCCACTTCATCCCCCCAGTGATCAGAAGTCATGGTCATCTTCGCTAGCGAAAGACGAACATCCTATTAAAGAGAATGGCATGCATAAATAATCATACTGCTATGCTCCTCCGGTGTAATACAAAAATATAGAGAGTGTTGCAAATATAATGGTTCTGTTCACTGAGATCTGAGTAATTCATAGAAACAATTTAAAAAGCTATGGCAAGCAGTCACATGAGTTTATGATTGTGATTTTTTTTTTTCCATTTGCTCAGTCGTCTTGCATATTGTAGACAATTCATCAGTTTACCCACCTTCTAAAATTTGAGGATGCTGAAATGGTCTTCAGATCATCCACAAGACACTGTTTCCAAGTTAATTCACAATATCTATAATAATATACTTCTTCAAACTTGATGTTTGATATAATGATGTCAATTTCAACAAATTATTCCATTGGCTTATGAATTAACCTGTTGAACCCTATAGCCCGGTACACCAGGTAGGTTTTCCAGTGTCAAATTCCCTACAGCCCGGTAGACTGGGCTGACACATTTCCCCAGTCCTATGTGTCCGCTGGTCAGAGTGGCATAATAAAGTAGAATACTGGCATTGGAGGTAATAAAAACATTTGTATAATATCTCTTTCAACTGTCTTGCCATATCTTCAATAGTGTTTGTGTTATTACCACTTGAATGAGGTAATACTTGAAATGTGTGTTTTCAGCCCAGGGGGCCAGGGACAGGGTTTTTACAGATACTGGTGATGAGGGTTCGAAGGGTTAATTCTCAACACCTTCAGTAATGAATAAAAGAAGATAGAAAGAAACTACTGACCAGAGTTGACAGATACTTCATGTAATCATCGCTGGTAACAGTTGATTTCCACCACTGGAGCCAGGATGCATATGTGCGAGACATCTTGTCTGCCACAAAACTGGGCATTCCATCCACAGTGGACATCATCCTGTTCATTTCACTGGGATTGTGCATAGCTCCGTGGATCTTGGCCATGTCAGGAGTCTGAGGAGAAAACTGGGTGATGTCGTCTTTACATACATCAATTTTATAAGATTTAAAACTACTTCTTTCAGGTTTTTAAAAGACAGTTAAAACACTACAAGAATATTCTGAGGCCTAAGCTATTGATACCCGTACTGAAGAAGTCATACTTTCAGCCATATAAAGCAGAGCACGATACCTACACAAACAAACAAAACACATGGACACACACCTATACCATAACTGAAGTTGACCGGATTGTAACCGGAGATTTCAATGACAAATTCAAAGTCTGTTTAGCAATCCAAATAGTTAGCGGACCAATTATCTCACAGACATTGTGAAACATTGTGTACGAGTGAAAAATGACATACCCATTTTAGAGGTGAGAAGACCACAGTTTTAAGTACACTTACCACAGGAGCAAAAAGATCCTCGCCCAGGAAATTCTTGGGAGGATTGAGTGGTCTGAGGAAAGCAAAAAGCAACATTACCTATTTACATGTATCATCGACATAGTGGAGTTCACAAAAAGTTAAATAATGTCCGCTAAATAAAATGAGTTTGTTTTCTTTTTGTTTGTGTTGGGGTTTAATGGCACATCAGCACGATCATGGCTATATTGTGCCAAACAAGGCAAGACATGTTTGCACGTCAAAAGAGCTGATCAGGTATACAGAAGAAAGGAGGAAAAAAAAGCAGGGCAGAAGATAAGAACAAGGAGAGAAAACAGATGTCACCCCTGGAACGTTGAGAATGGCATCCCATGGGAGACATCACACCAACAGCGGGCTTTCACCGCCTGGAGATGGGAGCAGAGAACCTACTTGTAAACTGCTTCAAATCCATGTTCAAATAACACAATTGTCTTACAGCCAGTCAGGGTGACTTACAAGTCGCTGGACTCAAACAGAGAAATGGAGGGTTGAATGTGATGAAGGTGGCCTGATGTTGATGTTTTCATATTGCAGAACTTGAAAAAATCATTATCTCCGAACATGAAGATATTGCTCTTAGAGGTAGATTACAAGTTTGTCAGGGTGTCGCCATGTGAATATATAGATTTGTGTGTTTTATCACTATTTTCAGTACACTTCTAATTCCTGTATGAAACAATTACATAAGTATGATATAACAACGAAGAAAAAAAAAGAGAGCGAGAGAGAGGAGAAAGAGAGAATATGAGAATAAACCATGTGAAATTCACTCTGCTGATCTTTACAAACTTTCTTTCATTTCCTACTTTATTTGGAATATTCACTGAGTAATTTCATCCTTTGTGGTTATAATCTGTGACCGATTCTCTGCTGATTCTCACAGACTTACGTTCTTGCCCAGTCTTTCATTTCAGCATCTCCCCAGGGTGGTCCTTTGTGTCTAGTGAAGGCTGGATTGATGACTCTATCCACAACTTTCTTAGACAGGGATGCTGAGGCCATAGTGCCAGAAACATTGACAGAATCTGGAGCGTGCAGGACCAACGGATCCTGGCAATTAAAGCAGTTACTAAATGCAGTCATTACCATAATAAAATACCACATTATGAATGATGGCTTTTATACAAAATGTTGATTTAAATTAAAAAATGCAATTCAGATGATCTCAAAAGTTTGTTTCATAATTAGGCCTATTAGAGAATCAATATCGTACATTTATTAACATTCTTTTCCCTCTGGCAATTCAGTCTTTAAACTATCATTACAAATATCCATGTGAACTTCATTTCTAAGCTGGACACAGTTTTTCATTTTTAATCTTCATCATCAGGATAGACAGAGCCAATGTTTCTTAAACTAAATTAAGGAGTGTGGTGCTTGATAACTGGATCAATTGAAATCATTTCAACATTTTTATAGCAAGTCTATTCCATGCTTTGAAATAACACAATTATCCATTCAAATCATCACTGGTAAAAGACAATTTTACATGGGGAGGCAAAAAATTGGGCGGACTGTGATTAAAAAAAATGATATGTGATGAATGCATTAAAGAAAGCACGGGGAAAGGGCACATAATACTGACATGCTATGATGGATAACCAACATATTTTTTTTTTTTTTTTTTTTTGAGAAATTGAACACAAACTACATCTAAGACAGAAAATGCTGACTATAAACTAATAATCTGCATGCAGCTCTTAGAAGTCATCTGTCATTTAAATGAAAGGGGTGCATAAGAATTTTTTGAAGTGGTAACACTTCTGTTGACTTATACTTTGCCAAGTAATATATTTTGTGAAACTAACATGCACTATAAAAACATACCATTAAGGGTATCTAAAGTATAGGCCTATTAACTTTTTGTTATCAGCCATAACATTGGAATACACCATCAGACATGCACTCGGGCTAGAAAGTGTTAAATCACCGATGAATAAATAATACAGGGTGCAATGCTACAGATAAAAAGTGAATGGAAAAAAAAAATGTAGTCTTAGTAATAATCTCAAAATAACTGGAATAAGCAATATCAACCAATCACACCATAATATCAAATGGCTGACTCTCACATACTGTAAATGTTCAGATTTACAAGAACGAAAATATAACAGTAGAATAAATTACTTTTTTCTAGAAAGCAACATAAAGAGACATGATAACAACATGTATTCTGATTCTTCAAGACTACAAATTATGTAACAGAAAAAGGAATAAGCAACCTCAACAACAACAACAACAAAAAAACAAAACAAAAAAAAAAACAAAAACAAAAAAAACAGAGCCAGAATTGGGAAGAGACATATGATCTCAACAAAAGGGATGGCAAGCACAAAAAAACGAAGGGAAAAAAAAAAATCAAGGTTTAAATATAGCAGTGGGGATATATGAGCAAAATGACTGTAATTTTAAAAAAGGGGCGGGTGGAACAGAAAAGAAAAGGGGTATCTTGAGTATCAATGTGATTGAATATTACCTTGTCACTCAGCTGATATTTTAGAAAAAAAAGTAAGAAAGTAGAAGATTATTGGCTACCTCACAATGGATACAACTATTAAATGTCATTATGATGTATTGGTATTTTATAAATTTCACCTCATGGGCATCTTAGAGATATAATCAATACAAAAGAAGTTTCTGCGAGTATCTGTCAATTATTATTATAATTTTTAAACATAGTTAGTTCCTTTCAACTTTGGAAAATCATGACAATTTTCTACTTCGTGCTGTTATATTTTATTCCTCATTATCTGAGAACCTTTCAAAATCTCACAAGTAATTTGCATGACCTCTTAAATTTTCAAAAGGAAAGCTCAACTTCATAAATTCTGTAAAACTTTCAAATTCAGTGCCTACAATCAGATAATTGCTTACATCATCTAACTCCATGTGAGTTGTGGGCACTGTCTTCATGATTTCTTTATAAACTTCTCGAATTTCATCACTAAGGAAGAGATTTTTGTCCAAGTTTTTCACAGTCACTGGATCAATCTGAAAAAAAAACAACAAAAAGATTATTGCAAAGATAGATGAAATAATTAAGCATATCATATAGGTTTCACGAATAATTTATGAAGACATTTTCCTAATCTAAATTTAATTCACTCTAGAAAAAACACTAAAGAAAAAAATTAACATATTAACATTGAGCAAAAGCAAAATGAAGACAAATGAAGAAGAAAAAGAAAAAACATTTCAATTAAAAAAATATCAAGTCTATAGTCTGAAGTTTCAAGTCCAGCCAAAATCTTGATCTGGTCAGAATTATACTTTTCACAGTCAATGAAGGCAAATCATGAATTAGGATATATGCAACAACACTGTCTGAACCTATCTAATAGAGTGTTTTCATAATCCAGTTTACATAATAAACTTGTGCAAAACTCCTCATCCCAAGCTAGTAAAGAATAACAACTCTGAGCTGTCTTTCGATCTGTTTACTTGGGTGCACATTAGTCTCAGTGTTTGCCTGTCTAAGATATACAGTTCATGCTTACCTCTTCCTCCAAGTCATTATAAACTGTTGCATGTCGTTTGAGAGTGATGGAAGACATGCAGACTCTCTCGGAGACTCGAATGTCAGATGTTCTGACTACTCCCTTCAAAACAAAGAATAAAAAAATAGAAAAACAATTGTTATAAATGCGTTGAAGTAAATCATTATTTTAGAGAATGCACATTTTCAGTGCCTAACAGGCAGCCACCTTATATGCTTCCCAAGAAGCTGAGAATGTCCTGAGTGTCTCTTTTAGATCCAACAGCATAACAATGCGTTAAGAGCCTGTACTGTAGGGGAATAAGTGCTGTATGAAGCTCTCTATTATTATTACTACTCTTCCTTCTTCTTCTTTAGGTGTCAGGTCTGGAACAGACATCGACGACCATGGCTTGCCAGACCCTTCTGTTGTCAGTTCTCCTTATCATCTCGGTATTGCTCATTTCATTCTTGGTGGCGTATCTGTTAAGGCTGTCAATATATTTCATTCCATGCTTCGCTTATTACTATTACCATTTTACAAATGCTTGAATGTTAGGAGATCTGATGATACAATAACATAAAATATAGCTGGAAAGCCACAAAAGCTCTCATTATGGCAAATTAAGCATCTGTTTATATGCTTATGAATTGTTTGTCACTGATATGTGAGACAAACTGTTATTTATTAAGAATTCCTCATCACTGGTAAATGACATAAGTTGAAGAAAAGAATCTTTATACAATTTGGAAAAATGCATGCAAAACAACATATTTTTTAACATCTTTACAACATTTTTCAAATCATGAAAATCATTTGTTTCATTAAAATTAATCAGATGTACTCAAATTCCATGGATTCCTCTGCAATTCACATTACAAGTCATCGAAATGTACTGTGTTAAATGATTTGTTTGTCTCATACCTTTCAGAATTAAAATTTGTTGACAATACAGGATGTCCCTGGTCTGATCTCTCTTAAAGTGATATTATTGCTTTAGCTTAATAATTTCAGTGGGAAAGCATAAGAATCCTTACAGTTTTTCCAAGCTTAGCATTGACTGTGTCTGGCTGAGGGTGGGATGGACCTCGTACATGAACACTGAAACAAACATCACCAGGTGACACAACAGCAAAGAAGGGAAATGTGATTCCATCCACAAATCATGTAAAGATCAGACCAAATGAAATTTCAAGATCTCTAAATCAACTCAGAGGGGCAAAGAAGAAGTGATCATCAGTTTGTCCTTGGGTTGACTCCACCCAGGTTTGAATGGGTACCCGACTATAGACAGAGATTGATATTGTTAGATTGATAAGGATTTGAGCACCTAACAGGCAGCCGCCTTGTATGCTTCCCAGGAAGCTGAGAATGTTTATAATATGAGTGTCTTCTGTGGGTCTGTCGGGTAATAATAGATTGTAAAGAGCTTAGAGCCTGCACTGTATACGGATAAGTGCTATATAAATACTCTCTCTTATTATTATTATTAAGTATAGTTTAAAGTAAAAAAAATTATGTGGATATAGTATTTCACAATCAAGACTGAGAAATCAAAATGGCAAGTTGTGATATTGCAATATGATTTATAAGTCCATCCTAGAGGTTCTAAATGCAATTCTTTATTATATATGTTTACCTCTGATTAGCTTTTAGGCTCCAGTGTTTTATCATACAAAGCACTACTAAGGTTACACTAGTTCTAATGGGAGATCGTTTTGCAGATTATCTGCCCCTCCCAAGCGAAGGATATGTGTAAGGGGAGATCATTTGATCAGGCCTATTACTTCCCTTTACCGGACAAGATAGGTGTTAAGCAAGCAATGCAAAGAGGAAAAAATCCCTTTACTTCTTGTCATTCAAAAGACTGACCACCAAAAATTTGATAAAATTATAGCAACAAGAAGAAAACATTCTCTTTACATCAAAATCTTTTTGGAATTTTTCATGGTGTATGTTTCAGGTAAAGGGCGCAAAAGTGATTTATTTCCTCTTTCCACTACTTCTTC
>JBCEWB010335707.1:2165-21637 GCA_039654565.1 Peronia peronii | reverse complement strand
CGTCCGTCCGTCCGTCCGTCCGTCCGTCCGTCCGTCCGTCCGTCCGTCCGCCCGCCCGCCCGCCCGCCCGCCCGTCCATCCATCCGTCCATCCAACCATCCAACCATCTATCGGCGCATCCGTCCATCCCTTCATTCATCCATCCATCCATCCATCCATCCGTCTATCCCATGCTCTCTCCTACGCAGTACGACATGAGCGGTATAGGATGCCCAATGCTTCTTTTTCATTTTAAGTGAAAAGAACATTTTGCAGAAAAACACTGAGAATCCTGCTTCCATCTTGACCTACTCCTTTCCCGCATCCCCTCTCCAAAACACACGCACCTTTTTCACTGAACACATACGCCACATATAGATGTTGATGAGTTGGAGTCAAGTCGATTTACTTTACGACAGAATCATTGGCGATGTGGTTTTTAGATGTACCGCATAGAATGACAGCATGAGGCTCAACCCGATTTTTGCATGAGAACCTCTTCAAAGAGAACATCTCATCGACTTAAAATTTAATGGATAATAAAACTCTATTATTTTTCTCTTCTCCGCGTCGTATTTTGCAGATTGATTGAGCGCACACAATTATTTTGGCGTCAGTTTGAGTCTATTTTGTATCTGTTAAGACAGCACAGTTCGCTTGACGCGTTTTCGACGATCCTCTGTTTAGCAATACAGTGGACCTTCGGGTTACGAACTTAATCTACTCTGGTATTATGTTCGTAAACCGAAACATTGATACGCGAGTAAATACACTTAATCCGTTTCAGCTTCAGAAAAACATGTATGGTATTTTTACATTTTAAATGTGTTTTTTTTTTAAAATCAAGAATATACATTTAAATTGAAATGCATGTACTAGTATTCTTCAGTAGAGACATTTTTTCAACCGTAATGTGATTGTACTTCTTACAGCTGCTGTCATTAACACTTTTTTTGTTCTCTCTCGGTGGCATATTGGGGCTAAAATATATTCAACACTAATACGTGACGAAAGAACACAAAATAACATCACAGGACGCTGACACACATGTATCTTTGACAAAGCGCATCTGAGCACGTGTTCCAACCGAATCATTGTTCGTAACTCGAGGTAAAATTTGTTCACAAAGCTTGTTCGTAAACCGATTTGTTTGTAACCCGACGGTCTACAGTAACTGTACAAATATCAGGAGGAAATGACATCATTGATTTTAGTGGCAGGATCTTTTGTTCAGTATCTACATTTTTTTTTTTTGTGAACGCAGCACATAAAGTCATCACCAACACGTTGTCTAGTTTCTCAGCATTTGTGAGAGGCTAAATGCCTTGAGTCCTAGTAGGCCATCGATTCGTTCGTATTGTGAAGTTCTTTGTAGCACAAGTTATCTCATAAATATTGCATACCAACCTTTTTTGCCAGTAGACACTGGATGGAGATTTGTCTCCTTCTTGGTAGATAACGCGTTTTTTTTTTTTTTTTTTAAATAGAAGGAAGGAAATAACTAGGACACGTAAAGATGTCAGGTCCCAAGAGAAACGTGAACTTGTAGCAACATCGTAGATAACTATGCTTTAAATGTTGTAGGACTATCTATCCTATCCTGAGTATACGTCAGGTATATGTTACTTACTGTAGTGTGGCTGTGAGTAAATCACAGCTGACACTTTTGTGTGTTTAGTGCTGACTGCGACATTGATGATCTTACCACGCCTAGACCCTGCTCTACTGTAATAGCACTTTGGAGTCTGGAACTTTCTGCTCATGTACTAGATACATACTCTGATGCTTATAGGAGTTCTTGATAAAAGCTTGGTGATAGAAGAAGAAATGTTCTTAGAAAAATAGACTCATTATACTGAAACATTATTTACTATATGTCATCGGCTTTGGAGACCGTGGTTTGGTGAACTGTATTTCATTTAGACCAAAGATCAGAGAAAATGAGATGACTTTATTAATCAATGATGTTAATTTTGTCTAGTAGCACGTTTGTAGTTCAACTTTAGTCTTAGGTTTATTTACTACTTACTGCCTGATGGTGAGCATAACTATAAGGGTTGCCACTTTTGTATGTTCAGAGCTGACTGCAACATTGATGGTTCATCATATCTAAACTCTGCTATGTTAGTCAGGACATGGAGTCTGGAAACGTTTTGCTCATTATTGGATTCTGATGCGCACGTGAATTCCTTGCCATCATCAGAGGAAAGACGAATTTAACATCGCCAGTAGTAACAGCAGTCTCAACAATAGGCACAGAAATAAGCTTACACCTGTTCGCAGCATTAGACATCAATATCAGTTGACCTGGATATCTTGACTATCATCATCCTTATTATTATTATTATCATCACTTCACTCCATCTGTACTGGCCTTCATCATCGTCATCCTCATCCTCCTTCTCCTCATCGCCATGATCATCGATATCAATCAGCGTCCACCATCATCTTTCTCTTCCACATCTGCTTTCTTCTCCTCGTCGTCTTCAGTTATATTGTTATTAACAAGAGAAGCAGAGCCGTATACAGTTGACCCTTTGTCTTATTGTTTACAGCATACTCTGGAAAACTGAAAAAAAAAAAAAAAAAAATCACCATTTGCTTTCTTAGAGCGGCATGATCTATTCAGGGCTTCTTTGTCCTCAGGAACCGTTTATTGTAATCCTGTTGACTCAGAAGTGGAGTATTGTCTGTTCCCTCTTCTTTTTATCGGATTTTCCCTTTACTCGTTGAGTCGGTCACTATTTACAGCAACGGAAGATAAATCAGTTGTTGTTTCTCAGAAGTTTGTAATGTACGATACAAATTTCATTTCCTAAGATAATTGGTTAATTAATTCTAGTGACATGTGTAGCAGTAGCACGTGATGTAGTACTCACTCACAATGTTCCTCCATTCATCCTAAACGTGGCCGTGATCTAGAATGAACCATTACGCTGCTTAGAAGTTCTTAATTTAAAAAAAAAAAATTTATATTATTATATTATTAGTATTTTTTTAAAAAGTAAATGTGCAGATACTTGTCTCGACCGTCGATAGCAAAGATAGAGACAGATGACGGACGATGACGGTCATGTGATGCGATAAAAATAGACCTGGAATCATATGGCACAGCTATATCTCTCCTTACAAGGAATTAGCAAGCAAAGTCCCGATCTTCTGTTTTGTCCCGAACCCTTTCAGCGACATTCACGCCCAAGCTTTATTTATTTGTTTATTTATTTATTTATTTAACATTGTTTATTTATTCCTTTTGTTTATTTCAGCTATTTATTTGGGAATAACTCATGTATGTTCCCTAGTGTTCCGCTTTTTTTTTGTCGTCTTTTTTTTCTGTCCCTTTTTCTCAGTGCGTCCCTTCCATACTACTTCATCTCTCCATCTTGCACATGCAGAGCACTTAATGCCTCCTGAGAGAACTGTGTGGTCAGTGACAGGTCCGTCTATGGGCCTGGCAGCCCCGGGTACCAGCTGTCCACTCACGGGTAACGCAGTCAAAGCGGAGAGAGAGGGAAGAAAGGGACGGGAGGCTAAAGAGAGAGAGAGAACGTGAGAGGAGGTGGGAGAGGGGACAACGTTACGGGAATAGAAAGAACTAACACAATGCCGAATGCCGTGGTTGATAGAACCTAGTGAAGGATAAGGAAACATGCAGACATCCTAATGGATGGAGAGATGATTGTGGGGGTTGGGAGAGAGAGAGAGAGGGGGGGGGGGGGAGTAATTCAGAAGAAAACGTCAGTGGAACAAAAGATAAAATGGTCAAAGAGCAAGTAGCAACAGAAAACAGAGAGAGGGAGAGAGAGAGAGAAAGAAAGAGAGAGAACTTGGATGGAATGGACACTGTGAGTGTTTGTGTAGACAAGGATGGGTAGCTTTGAAAAAAAAAAAAGACGGGGATAGGGATTTTTGGGGAGAGGGAGAGAGAGAGAGAGAAAAGTGAGGAGGGCTCGAACAAGAAGGGTGGAGGGAAAAGGGCAAATGAAAACATTTCAGGTCGGGAGCGGGCACTCGCAGCCTGCAGCATTTAACGCTTTGCCATTCTGTACATATGAAGCAGGCAGACTGCGGATTTTGAAGTTTCTCTTCATGACTTCTGTTTTGTCATTGCTTACATTTCTGTTTCTGCCCATTCCTGTCTGCCACACTCTCCCCTGTCAGCATACATGGACTCTCAACTACAATCTTGCCCTCGCTCTCTGAAACACATTTGCTACGGATTGAGTGGGGCTGTTGATGAGTTATGTAT
This sequence comes from Peronia peronii, assembly GCA_039654565.1. NCBI lineage: Eukaryota > Metazoa > Mollusca > Gastropoda > Systellommatophora > Onchidiidae > Peronia > Peronia peronii. The sequence continues at coordinate 17,409 of JBCEWB010335707.1, read as the reverse complement.
CTTACATAACATAGCACTAAGAAGGAAATGAAACATATTCACACAGCTTTTTCAGGTCAGGATCGGAGAATGGAGTTTTATGGAACTTAGGGCATTGAAATGAAGATAGCGAGGTTCATAGACAAACTGCAATTATAGAGGAAAGATAACGACTGGGAACTTAAAGATAACACCAAAAAGAACGCAACATATACATGTACATAAAAGAGTTGGGGCAGGAGCATTATTCACCTTGGGGCAGGAGCATTATTCACCATCATTAGCTACCTCAGTTTCCAGGGTCTGTGCCACGACTAGGGGTAAATTGTTTTGGATTATGAGCGTCGAGGCCACGAAGCAAAGACATCCTCTTAGCCCGATCTTGAGACAAATTTATCCATTTCCTTCCACGAGTAACTGCTTCTCCTTACGACATCGTCCGAACATCAGCGAAAAAAGAGAATGAGAACGGAAATATATGATAATATTGCAGTTCAGTCTATAGCGCTGTTTCCTTTTGTCCGTCATTTGCTACTTCTAAGTAGCCATCTCTTTTATAATCACCGCTATAAAATTTATCACTGCTCTTGTATTGAGAACGCTCTTTCATCTTTGCCATTCCAGCAAAGGAAAGTCTTTGAGTTCTGTAAGGTTATACAAGAGACACACAACTCATTCTGTCAGATAATGGAACCACATTAATGGATAATACGGCATTTTTTACCCAGCCAAATTTCTGTTTCTTATCAGCATTACTCACCACGAGAGTAACGAATGAGATCAGGTCTATTAAAACCTTTCACCGGGAACGTCTTGGTGAAATTAGATCAGAGGAGGTTATCTAGCATGTCAAGTATTTTAGAGTGTGAATTGGCGTCGTTTTTGTTTTGTTTTTGTTTTCTTTTTTTAGCTTCTCTTTTCTTATTGTCCTCTTTTCCACTTTTATTCCCTCTTATTCTTTGGTTTGCTTATCTTGTCTTTCTCTCCTAACTTTCTTTCTTTCGTTCTTTCTTTCTTTCTTTTCTTTTGTTTCTTTGTCGTCTTCCTCTTTTTTTTTTTCCTCTCTTTTTTTAAAATACATTGTTCTAATGTGTGGGGAAAAAAATCGAATGACAGGAATCGGCATGACAAGAGAGCAAAACTAGGGAATGTGGGAAGAGAAATCCGGACAGTGAGATTACTCAATCTAGAACAGGGATTCGGACGTCTTCAATGGTTGCGGTTTCCGTACTTCAGTGGGGCTGACCAGACACTTGATATCGAGGCAGAAATCACACTTCACCTGTCCGATCTGCCAGTGGCCTTTGTTCTCATAGTCTTATCTGACCGAAGTTACTTTGAAATGGCCAGAAGTGGACCTCTGGGATCCGCTTTATCTGACATGTCACCCACCTGCCCTGCCTTGCCCTGTTCTGCCCTGTCCTATTCAGTGTCGAACAGAAACTCGTAATCCAGTGGAGAAAGTGTCATCCATCCGATCCCAGTCCTTCTGGGCAACGCCAAAACTGGTGAAGATTACTCAATGCTCGTTCGCCAATCTTTGTATCAGTATCTCTGAAGGTCCAGCTTACAGTCAAAGCTACGCGATTACAGTAGAGGATCTTCACCGACAAAATATATCATGTTTAACATTTTCGTTAAAAGGGTCTAGAGAAATATGTAATAATTGTGAACTTATGCCATCATATAATATTAATTTGTGAACATACGGACACGCTCGTTTTACGTCCTTCAAAAAACCTGTGTGTCAAAGTGAACTTGATCAGTTTTTCAAAGTACGTTTATGCAAAATATTAGCGGATACAGTACTCAGTTTCTAAACCTATCCCGCTATCTTTGCCGCAAAACCATTAAAAGAACTGGGAGCACAACTTGATATCACATCACCAAACTTAGTTGATGATCCATGGGAAAGCCGTCACTAATGAAGGCTAAACAATTTTCGACTTGTTTTGTCTCAAATGTTTCAAATTCGAAACACGTTGGTAAAATGCTATGTTGTCTTATAATATAGTCTTTTTTGTCGATAAAATATATATAAAACAGAGAGACAACCCTTAAACAGACGAAGACAGAACCAGACTGATTGTAAGCCTGTTTGTTTCTAGTGCTAGTGGCGAAAGAAGGCTGAGAAAGTACCACTTGACCATAGTCGTGTCTCGAGTGTTTCTGGTGGTGAAAAAAAGCAGAGCAAAACTAGTGTCCGATCTGTAGATCTGGCACCATGGTCGATACTGCTCTTCTCAATCTCCCATATTGTTGTTTGGTATTCCGACATCGGGGAAACAAAATGTGAAGTTTCCGGGTGTCCAGTGGAAGGTCAGTAGAATGACCAGGAGAGGGGGGGGGGGCATTTCTGGCTTGTCTCTTTTCGCTCTTTGCACTTTGGGAACCTCATTCTTCCCCCGTATTCACTTCTGTTCCTGGGCTTGGCGACTCGGATTAATGTAGCCGTTTATTGGGAACTTTGCTCAGCCAGACTTCATCTTCTACGCCCTTTCTGATACTCGCTGGTCTAGAAGACTAAACTATAAGGTACTTCGGCTAAAGGCCCTTTTCGTCTTACTTTCATTATTCCTCCAACCTTGATCGTTGAAAACCCAACTGTCATTGTTTTGGGAAAAAGAAAATGCAGTTTGACCCCTGGGAGACAAAGGTCTTAAGTGTCAAAATGATGAGAAATGAACCAACGCAATGTCAGCATTCAGGATCAAGTTTATGTTCAAAGTAAAATATCTATTTCAATACAAGTGCAATTTTCGCAAGGCAATGGCAGCAGCACTTAAAATCATTGGGATTTGAAAGAATGACATATTCAAATATCACTTTCCATATTGTATAATATAAAGACATCCTGTTGCGTTTCATTCTGGAAAATAAAAAGGAAAGAAAAAAATGTATTTTATGTGTGATGTATTAATAGACAGATTTGAAAATTAAATCTTGTTTTTCTTCAAGCAGAAGTTTTAAGGAGAAAAACATTTCGTCAGAGAACATTGTGAACGATCTCGACACAACAATCATTTTTTCCCACCCCTTTGACTCCCTCCCTCCACAAAAAGTCAAATTCATAGAAAACACTAGCAGCTCATTTTTTTGTCGGGATTTTGGCAGACAGACAGGCAGATCACCATTTTTGTTTTTTTTTTTTACGAAACGACGTGGGACCAATAGTTTCTGAAGAGGGACAAGAATAGAAAAGGAATATTTAGTCCATTTTGACAAAACATATTTTTCCTGAAAATTTCTGTATGGAGAAAATGGAAATTTAGTTTTGCGATTATTTTTTTAAGACATAGCGAATAAAATAACTCTCAGAGAGTGAAGCTGCACAGTGGGCTGTCTTTTGATATTGTGGACATTTTATATTTGAATAAATGTAGAAGTAATCAATTAAACTATGGGGGCGGGGGGGGGGGGGTGGGGGGGGGGAGCGTTTTGTCAAATTGTATTAGAACATGGCTCGACCGCTCGGTTGTGACGGGTCTCTGAGAAAAGCGGATTAAGTCGAGTAATGCTAGTTCGCTTTACGCACCGACAAATCCATTGGTTACGCCGTGTAAGCGTCAAGGCGCCGGAGCTGCACATTTGCTGCTAAAAGTTTCGAAGACCACAAGGCAGGGCTTCCGACAACGTATTATTTATTCGATTTACTTGCCGGGAAAGATTTTCGCTCGTCATGCCGAGCGTGACAAGGGTAACTAGTGGTTGTCATAAAGGATTAACAACCGACATGATATGGCTCTCTTGTTTCTTACACACACTTGCAGTCTTTCTCTCTCTCTCTCCCTCTCTCTTTCTCTCTCCTTCCCCGCTCCATTCCCTTTTCTCTCTCTCTCTTTCCTCTTCCCTCTCTCTCTCGTTGCGTCTGTATGTCAATCTTTCTTTCATCTTTTTGCTTGCTATTTTTTCCCTTTGTTATGTCCATGTGGGCGTCATCTTCTGTTAGTCCATCTGTCCGTCCGTCCGCCCGTTCTTCCGCTCCTCTGCTCGTCCCATCCGTCCTTCCCTCTTTGTCTGTCCTTTCTGTCCGTTCGTCCGTCTCTCCGTCCGGTCGACTTGCCTTTCTCTGACTCTCTCCCACCCTGTCTTTCACTCTCTTTTTTCCCGTGTCTCAGGTCATATTCCAACAGGTATACCGAGACAGAACGTAAAATGTTGAAATTATTCAAATGGATTTAAATCTTCCCTTTTTATTCTCCACCACTGTACATAAAGTGCAAGGCGTGGAATTTTAGTCTTCCAAAAGTTTCCACTCCTCGTTCAGAAACTGCAGGTTTGGCCGTATTGATACATAGCAATCTCAACACTTCCGTAATTCATCTCCGTCAAAAAAAGCTGCCAAGAAAAACGTATTTCCATTTCCTCTCTTTTTCTCTCGCTATGTGTTTTTCTCATCCATCTATCTGTCTGTCTGCCTGTCTGTCTATCTGTCTGTCTGCGTGGTGCCTGTCCATTTGTCTGTTTATCTCGTCTGTCTCCATACCTGCTTGTCTATTTGTCTGTCTATCTGTCTGTCTGTCTGTCTGTCTGTCTGTTTGCCTACCTGTCTGTCTATCTGTCTGTTTATCTGTCTGTCCGCCTGTCCAATTGTTTATTTGTCTGTCTGCATATCTGCCTGCCTATTTGTCTGTCTGTCTGCCTGCCTGCCTGCCTGCCTGCCTGTTTGTATGGTCATCCGATTCCACCAGTCACACATAAAAACAGTTACTGAAGGCGTTTCTTCCCACACCCATACCTTCACCCTCTCTCTTTCCTCATTCGATCCCCAGATTATATCGAAACAAGGCCAGAAAAGACTTGAAAATTTCTGCAAATATGTCCCCCGCTGTTAGAACTGCAGGGGTACACTATTTAAGCAGTTAGACGAGCGGAAACGCGTAATTCAAGTAAACGTCGGGACACAAAGATGACGCTTGACTGCTGTGGTTTTTCTGGAGACTTTTGCGCTTTATTACACAACGAAGCTGAAGAGGGAAATGCAGGAAAAGAATCTTTGAATGGAATAGAATAAAAGAAGGAAAACACGAGTTGAAGGTGGGGATGTTGAAAATTTATATGGGATGCATGAAAGCATAACGACTTCTACCCATTGAATGTTTGTGACACTACATATATCATATTTCAGTTGGCGTTTAAGGCAGGGTCTCAGAAAATGTGCAGACAGTCAGCAGAAATTGACGCCACTCCCACCACACCCTCCCACTATGTTTCATTCCTTCAATCATAATTATCTTGATTGATATCTCGTAAACAGCCAGCGTCTAGGCCAGCGACATGATGATCCTCTTTCCATCTCACTTGAGCATTTTAATTAATAAATTTTGCAAACGGATTGATGCATATATGAATCAGTTAATAGAAAGCTTAGAACCGCTTATGCCCCTTCCCCCCCCTTTTTTTTTATTAGTTGTCTCAGTCTGTCTGCGTGCCTGTCCGTCCATTTGTCTGTCTGTCAATCGGACAGCCTGTCGGTCGGTCTGTCTGTCTCTGGCTTTGTCTCTTCCGCATATTTTATTATTTCTTTCTTCTGAAAGTGAAAGACACTAATATTTCTCTGCAAAATCTTACTCAGACCGACATTTCAATAAATCAGTTAATCAGTAGATTAGAGACCGTCCTTTTTAAAAATTTGTTTTGTTTTTAAACGTAAATTTTCTGCTTGAAGTAGAAGACTGTCTATCAAGCATCTGTCTTCCTTAAACAAACAGTTGGAGGGAGAAGGGCGCATTGCCGTAAGAGTAACACTATGACTTAAAGCATAAACAATAATAACAATAAACAGAAACGCCATCTTGGAGAAACAATTGATCTAATCATGTACGGATGCTGGCGAGCTTTGGCCTGTCTCAAGGGCGGCGGCGGTCCAAAAAACAACAACAACAACAACAACAAAAAACCCCAAAAAACAAAAACATCTCTTTCTGTCTGATTGTTAACGGACGAAAGGCATAATCAAATAAACAAACCAAAAAGATTTGTCTCTCTTTTTTGCATGTGTCTTTGTTACAAAGATTTGAGGACTACAGCTTCTCTCTGTGTCTTTGTTTCTCTCTCTCTCTCTGTCTTACACTCTCTCTCTCTCTGTCTTACACTCTTTGTATGTCTTTGTGAAGGCGCGTATGTATGAGGAGGCGTTTCTTTCTTTCTTTGTTAATTATTTATTCCGTCTTCTCTCTCTTTCCTCATTTCTTCCTTTGTTTGTTTCTTTGCTTGTTTATCTCTTTCTTTTTTCTTTCTTTTTTCTTTCTTTTTCACTTTCTTTCTTTTTTTCTCTCTTTCTTTCTTGCTTTCCTTTTTTTTTTGCCGCTGTTTGTCTTTACCATCACTGTTATTCTCATCCATCTTTTTCATTTCAGATCGTCTTGTCTTTTTACAAACTATTTGAAAAAAAGATAGTCGTTATCCACTCTATATCTTTTAACAGATTTTGTACTCCCATACTGAAATTTGCTCCTATCCCTTCAATGATTCCTGTTTCAGTCCATCTCTCTTCATCCGTGTCCCATTTCTATCCTCCAGTTTTTCATATTTATGTTTTAAATTAACGAAACTTATTTTTTTTTTATTGTTTTGGTTTGTTCTGCTTTTTCCTTGTGCGCTACAGGTTCAGTTCACTTCAGTCCCACAGCGAAAAATCATATTGTTCATAGCTTTGACACTTGTACATCTTATACGCCCCTATTGCTCATAGTGTCGCCTATACTTTGTGACTCACTCGTAATAAAAGGATCTGAAAAAAAAAAGAATTTTAAAAAAGCAACAACAAAACCTGCAATTGAAAGTGGGAGTCGCTAACTTAAATATCCCTTTCACTTGTGTGAGTCAGTGTGGTTGTGATCATCTATATTAGAATCAGACAAGGCAGAGGAAGGCCGAGAAAGGAAAGTGGAAGAGATAGAAATAAATGAATAAAGAGTGAAAGAGTAAAAGCCGCAGCAGGATGAACAACAGCTCAAACATAAAGTCGAGAATTTCTGTTGTAAGTAATAGGTCCTTATGATAATTATTCAGCATTGATGATAAAGATATTATATACTGTTCTCAGAACGCGACCAATTGAAACAAACAAACAAACAAACAAATGAAAAAGAAAAGCACAAAAATTGAGGAAGTTGAAACTGTCTCTCCATTAGAGAGAGGAAAAAGAGCACAAGAGAGAGAGAGAGAGAGAGAGAGAGAGGAGAGAGAGAAGAAAATGAATAGAAGATAATCCCCGTAAATTCCCGGAAGACACTCTACGTGTGCAGCGTTTTTGTGTGTCTGTGTGCGCTCCAAACATCATAAGTTATAAACTGTTTTCATGCTTTTATATACATCTGTGCCTTGCGGGGCAACATCCCCGGGGGATCATTTATAAAAGGATTTGACGAAGCCTGTGGTTGAAGCATGTCATTTTCCCCCCTTCTATACAGAAAAATACGGGAGACAGCGAGAAAGGATGTGCCAAATGAGCCGAAGAGTCTATAGACTTTGCAATGAAGTGGCTTTCAGACTGTCTGAGGGAACAATAGACTTCTCTGTGAGACATTTTGAGGGGGGAACTCAAAAGCTTTTTTTTTTTTTTTAAATTTTGTTTTCTCAGATAAGAGCTTTTGAAAGTTAATTTTTTGTATGTTTGTTGCTGTTCGGGGACAACATTCCTCAGTGATGGATAGAGCATTGTTCAGAATGGATTGGTAATAAAATCTATTTAACAAACATGACGATTCATCGTCGTTGAATAATAAACATTCTTTTTTTCTATAGCATGGTTTCTCCCCTCTCTCTCTCTCTCTCTCTCTCTCTTTTTTTTTAAATTTCCCGCACGAAGCTGTGAATGGGAAAAGCGCCAGCAGAGTAATGGATTATTAGCATGAGCTCATTGTGAAGGAATGTTATCTGACTCTGTCGTGTTCGATTAAAGAAAGGCTGAGGGAAAGAAGAGAAAAGAAGGAGATGAAGGAAAAGCTTCTGCTGCCTCCTGAATTAAGAACCTAATGGAAATCTAGTGTGGAGGCGATTGAATTTTTTGGTCATCTTCTTCAGAGGGAAACATGACAGGAAAATGAAGTAGATGTTGCTGTCGTTAATTTTGTTGTTTTCGTTCTTGTTTTGTGGATAGGAGAGGGAGGAGAGGGGGATGGAGAAGGATGCTGTTTTCTTATACCGGACATGCCAGTAGATGATGCCAACAGCTGTCAGTAAGATTTTTCCTTAATTCTGAGATAGGTATTGCTGTTGTTGTCGTTATTGTTGTTGTTGTTGCTTTCGTGATTGTAATATTATGTGATCGTCTTTGTCCATAGTGGAGCGAGTGGAATTTCGATATACCGGACGCGCCAAGTGATGATGCCAATAGCCAGCCTGTAGGGTTTTTTTCCCCCTAAACTCTGAACTTTAATGTTGCTGTCGTTGTCGTTATTGCTGGCATTGATGTTGAAAACGGAATAAGTGGAACTTCGATTTACCGTATGCGCCAACAGAATGGATGCCAGCAGTCGGGCCGATAAAATTTTGCCTCCATTCTAAGGTGCTGATTTAGGTACACTCAATGCTGATGTTGGAAATGTTGTTGTTGTTGTTGGTGTTGTTGTTGTTGTCGTCGTTGTTGTTGATGTCGTTGATGTTGGCATTAGTGTTGCTGGCAGAATAGGTGGAGCTGCGATATATTGCGTGAGCAATGTATGATGCCATCAACTAGCCAAGAGGATACTTGCTTATAAAATACCCGCTGGTATTTGTTATCGTTGATATTACTTTTAATCTCTTTGTTGTCGACGTTGATGTCGATAGCGGAGTGGGTGATGCTTCGATCTACTGGACGTACCAATGGATGATTTCACCAACGCGCCAATACCAGGCCTTTCGAGAAAGACCTGGTATTGTTGCAGCTGAAAATTTAATAGGGATTGTTGGCAAGGCCGGGCGTACAATGTTCCGCGTGTTTGCAATTAAAATACATGGACTGATACTCCCACCTTTCTTCTGGTTTGAAATGGCACTGTTGTTTCATAAGGAGACGTACATTATCGACCCTTATTGCAGCGCTATATATGCCACAGAATTAACAAAGGAACTAATGACCTTCATTCGTTCACTATCACCATACGAGCACTGTCAGATCGTCGAATTGTAATATCCTTTGAGTTACCATATCTGGAGAAACAAAAATGTGTTATTAGACCCCTGGATCTTTTGCATGATTATAAAGATCACGACAAATTTGAAACACGGCATTAGCCAGTAACAGGAAGAAGTTCATAGCCTTGTGAAATACTGTTTAAATTGACCTTTTAGAATATTCTCACCCCAGCTTTCCAGCTCTTCAGTGATTAACACGAATCATATTTTTGCTTAGGTATTTTAATTACACCATGGAATATTTTTTCAGAGATGTGTTTAACATAAAGTAGCCTTGGTCGTATACCAAGACCTCACAGATAGTCGCTTGCTAAATAAAGCTCTCGGCGAGTATGGTTTTTTTTTTTTTTTTAATGCGTCTGCCCCGAAGCACTGAGTCCACGAAGAAAGGTTTGTTCATCATCATTTTACCAGAAGTGTGTCCAGGCACTCGAAATCATGTGCCAAGACTTTCTCTAAGACGCATATCAATGAAAACCCTCGGGTATTGAACTTTTTAGAATGGATCTAAGCAGTTGATACACAAAGAAAAAGTACGCGCACTTCTTCTTTACGAAGCAGAGAATTAATGAAGAATGTGATTCTGTCAAGAGGTGAAGTGCCGCCGATTATAGCGATGACACCAGAAAACATAAGAAAGGAAAGTGTGTCTTTTCGCACTCTGGCAGCGAGAAATTCCCCGAGATTACAAGACAGTACAAAAATTAGAACATCCAATTACCCCGTCGCATTCTTGGAGCTTTGAAGGCTAATAAACTCGGAGACGTTTTCCACTCATCAATCCAAAAGGAAGGAAGAGCTGCTGGGTTATTTGTGTGACACCTGCCTGTTTTCTTTAGACTCTTTTTTGTTTTTATTTTTATTCTATCCGCATCCTTGCATGTTGTAATATACTTATAATGGCAGACAGAAGTGGGAAAATAATGTGCACTTTCATATAGCTCGATAGGAAAGTTACATTGTTCAGCTCAGTGAAAAATCTTAGAGAATTCTCTCTCTCTCTCTCTCTCTCTCTCTCTCTCTCTCTCTCTCTCTCCCCTTCATGGAAATTTAACAGTTCTTGAATGGAGCAGAAATTAATTAATCAATTACCTCTCTCAATGAAAATCGAAACTGTTATTTTGATTTTGTCTATGTGTTTTTATGTTAAGAAAACACATTTACCTACATGCAGAGAGAGAGAGAGAGAGAGAGAGAGAGAGAGAGGCAGACAGACAGGCAAACAGGGATACAGAAGATGAATAGGAGAGGAAAGAGAGGGGAGAGAGAGAGAAGAGAAAGATTGCATGATAAAAAATTATTTTGCTATCTCGTTACAGAAAGTGTCTCTGTTTGCAAAGGATGTTTTGTCTAAGTGTCAGAGAGACATGTTGTGGCAATAGGGGCTTGAAGATATCATTGCCACCAGATTACCGAAGCCACATTAGGAGGCTAGTTAAGTTGTTCTTCGTTCTGTTATGACAGTATTTCGGCTGCAGAAGCTTCTCCTCTCAGTTTTCAAGAAACACATCATACTTGAGAATATTCTTCATATTTTAGATAGATCTACGCGTCTGGAGCTAGTTGGCTTCTTTATCTGGCTAGAGATGTGGATCCTTTGTCTGCTCAATCCCACAAAATGATACAGTAAATGAGTTGATGCATCGTTATCCTGATGCACTGCTTTGACGATTGCAGTGGATAGATGTACGTTTGTATGAATGGGAGAAGAGGAATTACATCTTCGCCGTGACCACAGTACTTTTCTGTTTTATAACACTTTAGTCACTACTTCGATTATGTCGAATTTGTCATGAGTTCTTCGGGATCTGGGTTGCTTGAATCTACAAGAAAATTCTCATCTCTCAGACTCTGTAGAATTTCGCCTTGTAAATACTAGGTCCCTGTTTTGTGTCGATTACATCATCTTTCTTGTTGCATCGGTTCCTTGATCAGCGATGGATCATATCCTAGTGACTTTTTAAAAAAATCTTAATTAAATACTATCTTTCATAGCTGCATTTCGTGACATTGATAATATTTTACTTTTTGTGTATTCCTTAATGCGTCAACTCGTTTTATCATGAACTGGCTAATGCAACTGTCTGACATTTCAGTTAACTAACCGACTTCCTTCTGCAATGTCCAGTTTTCTGATAGCCTTAGAAAAGGGCATCCTTGCCAGTCTTCAACTACACCGAAATTAGTTTAAGAAAAGATTTCATAGGCTGGCAGTATCATTTCAAGACACGAAGGGTAGATCTACAATCACTCTCTGTTTTTTGGCAATACCAATAAAAGATAATGCTATTTTACATATCTTGCATCCAGTCTCAACTATTCCGTCGTAATGGCGTATTATTTTTGACGTGTCACCCGAGTGTCTACCTGAGCAGTGGAATTTTGTTCGCAATGTTTGTCAGATTTTTTGACGGCTTTACTCCGCCCAGCCCACCTGCAGGGTTTGGTGTATTTGTCTTGTAAAAAGGTCGAACTGATGTAACGTCATTGCTCCATCTTGCTGGAATGTCCATTTTTGTTGCCTTTTTAACTTTTACGGAGCAACCATGTAGAGTGAAACGGGAAAGAGAAACAAAGTGTTCCAGTACCCATTTTTCTAACCATCTGTCCATTCCTCTGTTTATTCATCCATCCACCCATCCACCCATCCATCCATGCATTTTAATCACCCGTTCGTCCATCTGTCATTCTTATCCGATGCATCCTTCCATCCATCCATCCATCCATCCATCCATCCATCCATCCATCCATCCATCCATCCATCCATCCATCGATCCATCCCTCCATCCGTCCATCCATCCATCCATCCATCTATCCATCCATCCATCCACCCATCTATCCATCCACCCACCCATCCATCTATCCACACATCCATCCATCCACCCTTCCACCCATAGCTCTTTTATCTTTTACCTCTCTACACTTTTTGTTCTATCTAAACAAACCAATAATTAAAATAAATATATGAATAAGAAAGTAAATGATAAATAAATAAATAAATAGTAAATACGTTAAATAAATAAATAAATAAATAAATGTGAATCCGTGAAACTCCATTACAAGTATTTCTATTTAGTCTTGTATTTTAGAATGCTTTATACGGGTATCTCATTGCCCGTTTAAAAGTCAAGATCTGATGAAATACCGGACAGAATGGGCGTCGAACTTGCGATGCACGTATATTGACAAAATTCGCGAGCTGGAAGCTCTTAATCTGTAGCTTCCGATCTGGCGCCGAGGTGCCTGGGTCGTTATGACCAAGCATGGATTTACCAGATCAGGGAGATTTAAATTTCCTTGCAGCAAGATAATGCTGTTTTGATAAATGTAACTTAATTTAGAAAAATAAAAAAAGGTTTGATGCCAAAAATGCACACAAAAAAAAAGAGACGGGAACTGGAGAATTGAAAGCAAAGACAGAAAGAAATGGAAGTAGGTGAATTAATAAATGGACAGTTGAAAAAAAAGAGTAGATGGATAATTGGATAGATGGATGGATGGACATGTGGATGGGTGCGTGGATGGATGGATGGATGGATGAATGGATGGATAGATGGATAGATGAATTCGGAGGTAGATCAAAGAGATTCAAATCTGCAGTGGATGAGAGAAGGAGGCATTATGAGAGAGAGAGAGAGAGAAAGAGAGAGGAAGATATAATGTGTGCGTGTGGGAATGTGTGTAAGAGACAAAGAGAGAGAGATAGAAAGAGAGAGAGTAATTATTTTTAATGTCATTAGTGTCATTCAGATTACTGGCAGCTTAGAAAATATTATTTTGACAGCTATTTGGAGACGTTGTGAAAAATAATCCTATGTCCCTCGAATGCTTTTTTTGCCTTCTAGAAATCCAAGTCATCCGGAACGTTACATCAGGAAAAATACTGTGGTAAGAAGATATCTATCATTTGATTTCTCATCAAAAAAAGGTCTGTCGGCTTTTTTTTTTTTTTTTGATACTTATTGTGGGATATAGCTAGTTCAGTGAGTTTCCTTCATCTTTTCCCCATTCCTGGTATTAACTCTCTGTGTCGTCTATGTCTGCCTTTCATGTTCTCTCTCTTTCTCTCCCGCTCTCTCCCTCCCTTCTCATTTCCTACCTCGCGTCCCTCTCTTTTCCTTGTGCAATCTTTTCATTCTTTCTCTTGTGTGTTCATTTTCTGCCCTTATACTTCTCACTTTCTTTGTCTCACATAGGGTTATATCTTTTGTGAGTCTTTCCTCCCTCTTTTCCCCACTCTAGATCATTCTTCTCTTCTTTGTCAGTTCTCCACACTAGGTCACCCTTATTTCTAACATTCTCTGTTTTTTTATTTGTTTTTTTTTCTCGCTATCACTTTCTCTCTCTTATTTTTGAACGTTGTCTTTTCCCGATCCTCTCGTTTCTCTGTTCTCTGTTTCTCTCCAAATCATGTTGTTCTCTATTTTGTCTACACTATATGTTTTCGCCGCTCTGCGTCCTTCCCTCCCTGTTTCCTTCCTCTTTATTTCCATCCCTCCCTTCTCGCTCTTCCTTATCTCACGTTGCATTGAATCGGATACTCGTCTCATTATTTAATTTTGTCTCCCTCCACATTTTCCCTTGGTTTTGATCTTGGTAAAAAATAGAAGAACCGCCTTTCACAAACAAATTCGATTCCTTTCGTTTGAAGTGCGTCTGTTCCTGGCAACTTTTAATTCCTTCCATGCCGGGTTTCTCTTTGAGCTAATTTGCATGTTACCGTAAACCTTCGGTAAATACGCCTCCCATCAACGACTTCTCAAACAACGTGTCGACAGTGAGCGGTTCTCACGATTTCAAAATCCTGCAGACACCAGAATTGGAAGACAGGATGGGTGTGAAGCTAGGAAGTTTCAGCCTCCATGTTGAATTACCCGTCACAGCCATAATGCCTGTGTTTTACTCAGGATGGACAGCGTGGTGTGACTTCTCAAAAACGGCCAGTCAAATATTGGCTTTTACTATTTGAAGCGGTTGCAGACATCGGAATTAGATTGGAAAACAAAGCAGACAGACGTTGTGTAGATGAAATGCATGAAACTTCAGTTGCCATGCTGAAAATATTTGTTACTCTTATAGCCATTTTTGTTTTGTTTTATTTTTATAATGGACGACTTACCTTCATCAAGAAATATGACATCGGTTTTTGTAATTTACAGTTTATAATAGACATCTTGAATATGACCTCTTGCAGGCAAATCAAAATGGTTGCATAGAAATTTCTGTCGTAACCGATGGTAAGGACCTATCCATTTAATTTAATAGTTCATATTCGACTAAGCACAGATCTGGAAATCCCCGGCAAAGTGTTTGTACCCCTACTAAAAATAGAACACTCACTTATGTGTATTACGCTCCACCACGAAATCCCACAGCACTAGTTGAACATAAAATTTCGGGAAAAACGCGACGCTGGAAGTGCGTCATACTTTTTCCTACGTTATTCAACCGTTAACACGACTCACTACTACTATTATTTGGAGGGTGTCTTGGTTCAATAAGCTCACAGCGAAGAGTTTTAGTGATACATTTCCTATCCACGATAACAGGGTCAAACCGGAAACTGAGGCAAATTTGTGAAGAGTTTGGAGTCTTTGTACCCCCTCCTGAAAATAGCCGCGGGTATTTCCAACATTTCGCTTGGTCGGAACAAATCTATTCTGCGCACCAGAAAATGGCGCGATGCACATCGTGTTCACCTCGACGCCCTGCGCCCACAGTTGGTTGCATCAGTAGCTGCACACTTTGTCTGCCTGACCGATTGCTGCCTTTCTTTTTCCCTGTCTGCCGCGGAACAAAGGCGTATCCAGTGAAAGCCTGCTGAGCAATTTGGGCTCATTACGCGCTCAGAGGTGGCAATAATCTGTCACTTGACGCAGCTTCTTCTGCAGTCCTCCTGCGCAATGGGCTCATATTACTTACGGATCAACATCTTTGCTTTTTTGGGGGGTGGGGGGTGGTCATCATCTCAGTATTTTTTTTCTCTCTTTTTGTCCTCTGTGTACACGCTGTTACCTTTAACTTCTTGTGTATCACCATACACATAAACACACAATATGTACTTTTACATGGCACACACTTTGTCTTTCTCCCTGATTGTGTCTGTCTTTCAACGCTCTCTGTCGGTCTTCTTTTGTTGTTG
>JBCEWB010335488.1:0-17128 GCA_039654565.1 Peronia peronii | reverse complement strand
ATCACAAGAAAAGTGCAGCACCTTTGCCCTCTTGGTGCCCCCCCCCCCCCCCCTCAAGAAAATTACACCCTATTGTATTAAAACAATTAATTTCTACCTCCTGAAAACAAGGAAAATTGTTATCGTTACAGTCTTCACAAAAAAAAAAAAAAATGAACTCATATACTTGTGCCCTTAATCTGTAACATAATTTGCAATTCTTTATCTTCTGGGACCATGTCAGGGATGATGGAATGGGATCTGCGGACTTTCAGTGTAGTCACTATAAGAATCTCTGCAAATTTATCAATCTTTTCCAACTGCCTGATCAAATCTACTGTAAAATCAAGCTCTGAGTTCAGGGATATCGGGATTCTCAGCCCTCCAGCTCTGAAAAAAAAAAAATGTACGAGATGCCAAACATCAATATCTGTGAATTGAAAAAAAACAGTTTTCTGAAACTTATTTGTCTTTTCAGCATATATTCAGTAAATAGTTGATCACTTTTGTTTACCCCAACCATATTAGCATCGCAGTCCCCAATAACAACTAGCACCTAAAATCAACAAACACTCCATTTGTTTAAGTTCTGATAACCATTTTAAAACTTCTGCTGTATGCAGACCTGCCTACCTTCCTGCCTTACGTGGGATCATCCTACATTTCGACTTAGTATTCCGCGCCGTAAAAAAAAAAATCCCGCATTCAAACAAATTCGGATATTTAATACTAGTTTTTCCGCATTTCATGCTTTGAGGTCATTCTGAATGCCGCCGGAGTATAGTTTTCAATCACAGTCCAGCAAGAAAACTGCGTTCTCTTAACTTGTTGCTATGGGCAGTGGCCCTGCCAGCCGCCGTTGCCAAGGCCTGTGTCTGTATGCCAACAGTACATGATGTAGCCCAGTCCGGACATGTAGTGTTATGTGTTACACCCTGCCCGTCCCACCCTCATGCTAAGTGGTCGTTCACGTGCGCCCGTCATTCATGATCTGATCGTCGCTTGGCCCACGATCGCTCTTGTAGTTCCCTTTTGAACCTAAATCTTTAATTCACCGTGATGTCTCATTCTGCCCCTCGTTTTATGTTTCCACTTTCAGCCCGCTTGTTGCCGACCACGATGTAGATTCTTCCAGGGATCTTTCACTCAAAAGTCTGGTCGGATGCCGATGACCTGTTTAGCTTACAAATACATGTCTTTACATGTACGTCATTGGACAGAAGACGACGGGCTGCCCATAACGTGCATCATCATGTAGGCCTACTGGTCTTGCCTGCTTACTTTATGTAAGAGGGGTTAAAAAAAAAAATTGGGTCTGGGCAATTCCGACATAATTTTGGTGAGAAATTTGACTAGCCTGTCATTCTATTTGAATGTTCCTATCAGCACTCGTGGCAGAGGTTGTCTCACTCACTGGATATTTTCTGTCTTTGAAATGGCTATTATGCCTACTTCTTTTTGTGATAGCCACGACTATCACTGCCAGAATTTGACCACTTCACTGCCATGCATCATTTATAGTCCAGTCAGTTTTCCTCTCTCCATCCTCTGCTATCCCCCACCTGCACTCAGTCCCGCCAATTGTGTGAGCCCACCAGCGCTGTCTTCTACATTCCCAAGGCCAATCAGAACCGTCACGACTCCGTTGTTCAATATGCACTAGATCTATACTCGAATTACAGTAAAACTGTTCCCTTTGTTGTGAATCTGCAAAGAATGTAAGAAATGCAGATCTACTTTATTGTGTAATATTTATATCGAATGAAACCTTAAGTTCAGATGCGGATGTTCTATTGGTTTGTTATGTAATACATAGTAATTCTAAGTAGGAACTATGGGTTGGTAAACTTCCCTCCTTTTCCCTGATTTTCCCTCCTTTTTTAGTCAGATATCCCCAGACCTGCCTACCTTCCCGCCTTACATGGGATCATCCTGCATTTTGACTCAGTATCCCGCGCCGTGAATAAAAATTCCCACATTCGGACAAATTCGGATATTTTATACTAGTTTTTCCGCATTTCGTACTTCGGCATCATTCTGAATACGGCCGGAGTATAGTTTTCACTCTCAGTCCAGCAAGAAAACTGCGTTCTCCCGTTTATTGCTATGGGCAGTGTCCTGCCTGCCACCATTGCTAAGGCCTGTGTCTATCGGCCAACAGTAGATGATGTAGCCCAGTCTGGTAATGTAGTGTTATGTGTTACACCCTGCCCGTCCTGCCCTCATGCTAAGTGGTCGTTCACGTGCGCCCTTCATTCATGATCTGATCATTGCTTGGCCCACGATCGCTCATGTAGTTCCCTTTTGAACCTAAATCTTTAATTAATCGTGGTGTCCCATCCTGCTCCTCGTTTTATGTTTACACTTTCAGTTCGCTTGTTGCCGACCACAATGTAAATGATGTAGATTCATCCTAGGATCTTTCACTCAAAAGTGTTTAGCTTACGAATACATGTCTTCACCCATACGTCATCGGACAGAAGACGACGGGCTGCCCATAACATGCATGATCACTGGTCTTGTCTGCTTACTTGGCGTAAGAGGGATGAAAAAAAAAGATCGAGTCTTGGCGACTCTGACATAATTTTGGTGTGAAATTTGACTGGTCTGTCATTCTATTCGAATGTCTCTGCCAGCACCCGTGACAGAGGTTGTCTCACTCACTGGCTGTTTTCTGTCTCTGAAATGGCTATTATACGTACTTCTTTTCGTGATAGCTATCACTATCACAGCTGCCAGAATTTAACTGCTTCAATGCCATGCATCATTTATAGTCCGGTCAGTTTTTCTCTCTCTATCCACTGCTATCCCCCACCCGCACCCAGTCCTGCCAATCGTGTAAGCCCACCGGCACTGTCATCTACTTTCCCATGGGCAGTTAGAACCGTCGAGAATCCGTTGTTCAATATTACTAATTGTTACATGCAGAAGCAGATAGATGTGAAACTCCGATCAGTGGTCGGAGCATTGGATCAAAGGGAAAGCGGGGGATGTTAGGTGGCGGGCTGACCGTCAACCCACCACGTACTCCCCTCCCTACCCTGCAGTGAAGTGGCAGCGTGCCTTCTCCTTCAGAAATGTAAAAGGACGGCACAAAAGAATAGAAATTTGTGCAATGAATTTTGTAAACTTTTGTGAATAGTGCAAAATGCACTAGATCTATACATGTACTTGAATTAAAGTAAAACTGTTCACTATGTTATGAATCTGCAAAGAATGTAAGAAATGCAGATCTAATTTATTGTGTTATTTTTATATCAAATGAAACTTTAAGTTCACATGCGGATGTTCTATTGGTTGGTTATGTAATACATAATTTCTAGGTAAGAACTATGGGTCGGTAAATTTCCCTGATTTTCCCTCCTTTTTGAGTCAGATATCCCTCCTCCACTGAGGTGAAGATAGGGAGTAATTCTAGTAGTAAGAATTCTAGGTAACAACTATGGGTTGGTAAATTTCCCTGATTTTCCCTCCTTTTTGAGTCAGATATCCCTCCTCCACTGAGGTGAAGGTAGGCAGGTCTGTATCCCTCCTCCACTGTTGTGAAGGTAGGCAGGTCTGTGTATGCACCCTTGAAATTACAGCAACTGCAAAATCAGTCTCTGTATTTCTAGTCCATCTCATATTCCATCTCTGCTTCCTGTTCTTATTGTTTACACATGAACTTATAGTCATGGTCTCAGACAGGTAAGTTCCTGGTCGTCTCAGTGGCTTGAAGGGAGGTGTGGCCATAGGGAGGCCAGCATAGTCATCACCACATCTCAGGATGGAATAATAAGAGTTATTATGAATGTGAATGTGTTTCATCAGTATAGACCATAATGCACTAAGGCGGCCAAACAGTAAGAGAGAACAAAAAAGAAACAGACAATTGGATCAATAACTGAAATGATCGGAGAATCTATAGCTACTAGTTCTAAGGTAAACAAGGATAACTTCCTCTTATGGCTTTATCCCAAATAAGACTTTTCATTAAATCTAAGCTACCCAACACAGCAGAAATACATGTTTTCACTAAGGACTCTCTTTTTTTTTTTATCAATCTCTGGAAATCATTGACATAATTGTACCAAAGACACTATACAGATAAGACGGGGTACTAGGCCAATTTTGTGTGCACTGCGACATGTAGCGCCCTCAAATGTCGAGAGTGTACAATTGTGGCAGTCATGAAATCAGGAAGAGGAGGGCAGTGGTGTGCAGACATTGATTACACAAATGTAAGAACCATGGCATGCAATTTTTTCATTTTCCCAAAAAGATCCAGAAAGATGAGTTAGAGCACACATTGGTCCAGATCTTGAATACAAAACTAGTAAAGCAAGCAGCACAGTACCGATTTTTTATTTTTTAATGACGTGAAGAAGACTGTGTACATGTTTGGAGGGGGCATGGTGTGCACCCATTTTTTAGTGATGTATAGAAGGGAATGTCCGGTCTTATCGGTATGATGTCTTTGATTGTTTCCTCTAATCAGGTTTTAGAATGAAGAAATACGGTCACGGTATGAATTAGACAAAAAGAGAGAAAAACTTACCATCGTGTACGGTCTTAGTTTGGCAATGTTGGCGGCTAATTTCCATCATCAGTGTCAAAATCCACCTCCTCCTCAATCCACAAGTTATCATTACCCAGTCTATGCAGAAATATTTTGCTAGACAACATACTGGAGGCCACAGTGGCTAAAGACTTGATACTATTGCACACAGTGCGCAATCAGGAAATCCAAGATGGCGATCGGAACACAAAACCAAGAGTGCACTATCTTCGGATGCAATTTTTCAGAATTTTACGCTTCAAACTAATTCTTTTTTTGCTTTTTTGTGTTCAGACTATCATAATTTACCATAAAATACATTATTTGGGTAGGTCTTAGCAAAAACATCACAGAAAACAGTAGGGTAAATCCATCGAATACAGGTGATCGAAATCCTTGGTAAAAAGCGTCTGAGAGTTAAATCTATTTCATTTTGTCTTCTCCTGTGAGTTATTGTTTGCTAAATATTGTGGATGTAACCCGTAAGATGCCAGGCATTATGTTGTTGTGATGAACCGGGATTAATTTTCATAGGAATAAAAACCATGAATTTGCAAAAACTGCTTGTGTTGTTGCCAATTTATCACTGGTGCTATGGAACCCATATTTTCAGTGAGATGTGGTCTTTGTGTTTGATTTTGATATATATGAAGCCCGTAGACAATGATGAATTTATGTATATTTTGTTGTTCATTCTTATGATATTTTGTGGACTGGCTTATTGTCCGTCACCATAACCGCAGTCAGTGAGTTAATAGTTATATTAATAGAATCATCCCTCATTGAATATCTGCACTGATGGTTCTGTCTTTTCCCTTTGTAGCTAGCCCAGCAGGGAGCAAGATGTGACTATGGTCTCTACGCAGGAGCTAGCAGCACCAATGCTCAGACCTTACCCTTGCTGAGCAGCAAAGTGGTGGCTCTCAAGATGTATTTGAATGATACCTTCACAACTCTGAAACTGGATGATGTGACTGTTTGGATGAAAGTAAGGCTAGGTTTAATTTTAGGTAGAATTATTGTAAGGATTACAAAAAAAAAAAAAAAAAAAAAAAATCAACTCCACCGTGTCTATTATTTTAGGCAGAATTATTGTAAGGATAACCAAAAAAAAAAAATGACTTCACCGTATCTGTTTATTTTCCCATGTTATAAAACGGTCATCTTATATTTCTGCATTTCAGCCCTCGACAGGGAATAATAATAAGAAAATACAGAAAGTTTCCAATATTCATTCATTTCTTCTGCTCTTTGTTAAATATTCTGAAGGAAATCTGCAGACCTTTAGTTTAAATGAACATTCCTTGAATCAGACATGCTTTTTTATTTGTTTAGGGCACTAATTTTGGAATACCTACAATATTGAGAAAGTTGCTTGATATGCCACGTGAATATTTACAGCTTTTCAGAATCAAGTTCTTATAGATAAAAATTAGATATTTGTCACAATCTCTTAATTGTTCAAGATTTATCACAGATATTGGCATGGGTTTTGCACTGTCAATTTCAGCACTTTGAGCACTGGCCTAAGACTCTGCCAATCTGTGCTCACGCTGAGGGGATTACAACAGCAGCTGTCATTCTACTGGCAGAGTTGTTCCAGAGACCTCTCCACATTTGTCATGTGGCGCGTAAAGCAGAGGTATGGCAGAGCAGCCGATTTAAATTTGGATCAATTTTGCAAGAAGTTCTTAAAGCGTTACAGTCATAGTCAGTCTATCTGTATAAGCTAAGAATGTGAACCCTTTTTTTTTTTTCTCTGAACTCAAGATGCAGATTAATGGCCAGTTCTTATATGATCCAATCTTCAGTTTATATGTTTCAAAATTATTACTTAAGATCTACAGATGCTGAAATCTTGGAAACTTAATCTACATAAAATTCTAATTTTTCATCCTGGAATTTTTTCCTCATTATCCACTTATTTCTCCTTGAGTGCTTATAAATATTTGGTAGCAGAATCAAAGACAAAAAAATTATTGTTATCATAGTACAAAAAAGAATTGTGCAGCTCACTGGAAGAGGTTTCATGCTTCATTAGTTAAATAAATATCATCCATTTGGAATTTTTTTACCAGATTCTGGTCATCCGTGCTGCCAAAGAGAAGGGTCTACCCATTACTTGTGAGGCAGCCCCTCATCACGTTTTCTTGACCAGTGATGATCTAGTGACCATTGGGCAGCAGCGTGGGCAGGTGAAACCTCCACTTGTCACCTCAGAGGACCAGCAGGCACTGTGGGACAACATGGAAATCATTGATTGCTTTGCTACTGATCATGGTAATCCAGATGTGTGATTTATGCAGCTGAAATCAAATTTTTTTCTCCAAATTTTGTTGTAGGTTTTACACGCCACACTTTTGCCGCTTGATAAATATCTGAGTCATTTGACTTGGATTCTTAAAGTATGTATACTGTCCTTAGTTAAAACATCAGTTTTTGATTATAATGCACACAAAAATACTAAGAGTAATTGCAGAAAGCTTTTCATTTTATGTTTATTATCATACTATACATCGATAGATCAAAAAATGTTAAGACCTTATATAGCTAGTTAAGACCCCTAACATCACTAGCAACTCTTATAACTCATACTGCTACCTAAATCTCCTCCACTTTCCTCACTGTAAAGAATTCTTTTGCCACAAGTGAATCTTTCATTTTTCAGTGCAGGGACAATAATGGCTGATCATTCATCCAACTTTTTGCTGCAACTTTGATTTGGTTGTAGTGACTTATATAAAATTTAGGACTTTAAAATGACAAAGACAAGGACATTATTCTGTTTCGTCGCATGTAGCCATTGAATTTTCAAAGTGAAAAATAAAACACACACTCAAAAACAAAACAAAAAAGTGTTAAAAATACTATCTAGTGGGCCCAGCATATCATTGAATGAACATGATTTTATTTGAAGAGTGAACTTATTGGGTGCCCTTGTTCTGGCGCCACTTGAAAGTTGAAAAGAAGTGGATTACCCTCATAGTAAGAATAAAGCTTACTGACCATCCACTTAAGCCATTGTTTTCTCTCAGCCCCTCATGCAGTGGAAGAGAAAAACAGCAGCAATCCACCACCTGGCTTCCCTGGCCTGGAGACTATGCTGCCAATGCTGCTGACAGCAGTCAGTGAAGGCAGAATGACTATTGAAGTAAGGCATTAACTCTTGTGGTGACAATAGAAACAGCTAGAATATCAGTATTTCTATAGTAATATTAATTCAAATTAGTAAAATGGGAATTTAGGCCAAAATGTTGCACGAGAAGGGGATGATTTGAGTGCTTTGTTTCCTGCTTGGAAGTGAATTTCAGATGCAAAATATAGCCAGAGCATCTTTGACTTGATTGGCCTATCATCATGTATAGGGTTAACAATGTCATGCTGTTTTTTATCTCTGTTCTATTGGTATTGTTTTCTATTAACAGTCCACAACTATGTTTGCCTTAGAGCACATAACTGAAAGTATTGAATTCAATCAGTCATCTCACGTACCAAGATGTTATCTATGTGGAATGGATCAGTTGCTTCAGTTCTGTTTGCTGACAACAGTTGGTGCTAGCAAGCTGACTTTTGAGTTAAGATATAGCAGTGCTGTCATTGATTTTCTTGATATACATTGTAATGCTGGAGATAGGAAATAAATTTTTCTGTGAGTAAAGTAGATAATTCTGTGGAGATAAACAGGAATCCTTTGTTCAGAAAATAAATTCCTTGCAAGGGAACATTCCTAACTGATGCTATGAAATTAGAACATTATAATCAACCCATGCTTGACATTGTCAGATATCAAGATTCCTTTGTTGTCAGAGATGTCAAATTTCCTACTTTAGTAGGAAAATAGACTCTTTGGCTGTCAGTGATTTCTCTGTTGGCCCCAAATCTGGTATCATTTACCATTAATGTACTTCATTTTTACATATGTTATTAAAGAATATGGCAGGAACTTTTCCTACTTTTTCATGTAGACAAATTGACATCCCTGTGTTGTGAAATATTGAATTTTCATAGGACATTGTGCTTCGTCTCTACACCAATCCTCGACGTATCTTCAATCTGCCTGAACAACCAGATACCTATGTGGAAGTTGATCTAGACTACAAATGGGTTATCCCAACTGCCATGATGTACACCAAATCAAAATGGACTCCATTTGCAGGAAAACGTGTATGTGGAATGGTCAAACGTGTGGTCCTGAGGGGAGAGGTTGTTCTAGTAGATGGAGAGGTATGTAGCGTTTCTGCATCTCTTTTAGCTATTTTATGGATTGCCTCCAAATTTTTAATTTGGTAGCAGTCAGCATGAAACCAAATTCTGTGTTGCTTGATAAAAATTATGTTTAAAAAAATTATAAATGAACACATTTAAATCATCTCTGCTTTTTTTTGGATAGAACCAAACACATCCATGGCCAATTAAATGCATGATAGTCATGATGCGGTTTGATTATTAGGAAGACATTATTGAAATATGAGTGAAAATTTGAGTTTAAACAGAATTGCAGTTTTAGCACATTAATTTTTCCATCATCTCATGTGCCTTCATCACATGATTAACGAAAAATGTGAAGCAACTCCTTGTCCCTCATCTCCTTAATTTTTCAGCAATTCCAAATTATTATTTTTTTTGAAATTCCAAATTTTATTTAAAATTCTTTGGTCATTTTGGACAAGGCATCCGTGACTAAATCTCTGATTTACACTGTGTCCGTAGTTTTATAAAGGCACTGCATTTTCTCAAGGAACGTGACTGAAAAATTCATCACTCTCTTATTTGTGTATCCAGGTGCTAGCTCGCCCAGGCCAGGGCATTGATGTGAAATCCCAGCCAACGCCTATGCCAATAGTTCTACCAAAGGCTGGTGACCTTGGCTTGCCACAACTCACAGTACAGATCCCTGGCAGTGGAGGAAGCCAGATTCCATCAGAACCACCCAGTCCCAGGAAAGGTGTGCCATTCTATGTGGAAAAACCTTTTACAGCGCCCCCCCGTACTCCCAAACTCGCAGAAGCACTTGGACTTTATTCAGGAGGTTGGTTTTGTGTGAACAGTTAATAAATGTTTTAACAATTAATCTGTGAGGTTTTTCCCACAGCTTTGCAGATTTGAAGTGCTTTCCTTCTTACTAGTTTGTGCCATAACATTGGAGTTTTTCTGTGCATTGCTTTGAAAGTGTGAATTTGCAGTTCTAATGCATTTTTACATCACTTTTTAAAAAATTTAACCTCATGTGATTTGAAAAATGAAGAACAAATAAAACGTTCATGATATCCATCTTTGACAACTTCATAATATTTGAGATATAGATATGAATAAGAATAAAATTTGCAAAGAACTCATAAAGAATGAAACAATAGAAAATAACTTTTTGAAGATTTCCTCTTTGATGTTAGAACCCTATGCACTTTATCTTTGTAAGCAAATCTTTTATTCTGTGTATACAATACGGAACAGTTACAGGCTTGAGTTCTAAACTCAGTCAGTGGCATTGCAGATGTATGTTTGAGAAATTTGAATATTTATAACTTGATTGCTACCCAGTGTCATGCCAGCGTTAATGTGATGCAGCCATCCAATCCTGACCTGTCTTTTCCCCTCTTTACCCTCCCTTGCTCCCTTGCTCTGCCTAGGCGGTGAGCCAGTAGAGCATAACATCCCTCTCCGAGACAAAGCAGGTAACAAACACATAGTAGCATGTAGCAGTGCTTTTTGCCTGATACCATTCGCTTTGCGTCCAGTGTATTTTCCTGCATGTTTTTTTTTTCGGACAAAAGTCACTTAAGTATAATGAGCAAAGCTTAGCAATGCATTATATATACTCAAGACCGTCTTTTACTTTCTTGCTCTGTGTGTGCAGTCAATAATTGTGGAACATTTTTGTTTTCTCTATATTTTGTTGTTAGGATTGGGAGTGAACATTCAGTTACTGCCAAGGGCATTGTTTCTTTGAAACCTGTGTTGTGGGAATCAAATTTTTTATTTGAAGTTGGTGAAATGGAACCATTAATTTAGGAATGATATTTGAAATTCTGTGTGAGAAGTCAGTGTTGATACAGAAACATGAGTTATGTAAGGATTGTGATTCTTACTCAACATGAAGTTCTCAACAGAAATTGATATGGACCAATCGCTATATTACTGGTTCTGCATGCCACAATGACAAAAACAAAATAACTGTTGCCGGCCTCACAGGAATTTATATATTTCAAGATTGTTGTTTTTTTGTAACTTAACACAATGCTCATTCTGTCTGCCAAATATATTTCCTACACTAGTAAATAGAACCATAGCGAAGGGAAGTCGTTGCTTTGTCAGTATTGGTCATCTCTTTCCTCTTTTGCTGTGTGAACTCTTGACTTCTTTCTCTTCAGCCTTTTCTTTTCCTTCCCTCACAGAAGCTCTTGCTTAGAGGGCTACAGTTTTCCTTCTGGGAAAAAGGGAGGACTTTTAAAGAAGAAAATCATGATTATCACATGTCCTACTTTCATTAGAACTGACGCCTAGGATTATGTGCAGTTAATTGAATATCAGTTTTAGCAAAGACAGTTTGTTTTCACCACTGTGTAGGCAGATCCCTGAAATCAGTAATTCATTAGTCACTAATAGTATCATACATCATGCAACAGCAGTATCATCAAACATTGCCCAGAGATGTAGATGTGATGTCCCTGGTATTAACATCTCTGTACTAATGTGTATTTGTAGGGGATGCTCATTCTGTTATAGAGAGTTACCAAGGTAATTTTTTCGTTCTGTCATTGTTGTAGGTCTTTTGCCGAAGTCCACATGCTATGAAGTGGATAAGGGTGAAGTGGTTGTTTGGTCACTTTGTCATTTATTGTGACAGTCTCTCTATGTCTGGTAAAATGTACAACTGTGGAATGAAATTTGCTAATCTGCTGGAGCACAGCTATCAGTTATGCACTCTTTCAAAAAGAATACCCTTCAAGTTTCTTTGTGGTATTTTCATAGCCCTTTTTTTAGTATTTTTTTATATAAATAATAGTCATTCATGTCTTTCATGTGTTCTATATAGCCGTTTTATTTGGCTTTACTTTATTTTTTTTTCACACACACACACACACACACACCTTTTGTGTAAGTGTGTGTCTTGTGTACACATAGAGATATGAACCCATGATACAAAATACGGTGTGCTGTTGTGACTGGAAGTAATGCATATAGATACAGGTATAGATATAAAATAAACACACCAATTAGGTAATTCATACCCACTTCTCAGCTTGGAATGAAATTTGCCTCTACTTTGTGTCTATGGCACTTAAGACTTTAAGTTACCTAGGCCCCACATACATTTAATTTATCTTCTCTCCTCCAAATTCTTTTTTTTCTGTGTATGTCTTTTAGGAGATTAGGGGCACAGTGAGGAGCATATTTTTTATCACAGAATACCAGAAAATATAAATTGTATGAGACGATTAGCAGGATTCGTCATTGGCTTAGTGGCCAATTTTTGTCAGGAGCAGAATATGAGAATAATATACATATCTGTACATTTGTAGCACATAGATTTGTAGTATATGAATCACTGATTATTCGCTGACCATCACAGTGGTTTGGCTTTTGTTTCTTTTTTTGAGGCAGCAAAATACTAAGCCCTTTCTCATCTATCATATTTACCGAATATACAGGAATATGTGAAGTATGAGCCCATTGTCATAATGGTGATGCTTTGATTAACCTGTCGTCCTCTTGAACAGACAAAAACTCTTATTCATGATGATTTCAGTAGGTACAGATAATATGTAAAAATGGGAACTGGGAGTGGAAATTAATTTATAACGAAAGAAAAAGCTGCTTTTTGACATATTGGCATGAATTTTAAAGCAAATGAAGAGTTGCAGAGGTTTTATGGTCCAGGAGTGGGGAGTGGCCCAATACAAGAGTGCTGAATTTTTTTTTCATATTTCATTTTTCAGTACACTTTGCAGAGAGGAAGACTTCATCCATGGATATTTTTATTTCCCTTGCTGAGATGCTTGTTTATTTTGCATGTGTATGAAAATCCAAATAATGAATGATCGAAGAAAAAAAATTCTAGACCCTGATCTAATCATCCTGATTTTGAAGAAAATAAAATCTAAGTATCTAGATTATTGCAAAGTAAAATTAGACCTAGAACTAATAAAAATACTGACGTCCAATTTTCAGCTTTAACATATCATACCTATGCAAATTGCATGTCACCATATCATGATATCAGCTATTAATAGATTACATAGTTGAAATCAGACCTGACAGCTCAAAGCTAATTTTTTTTTTTTTTTTGTGTTTCCTTGTTTGTTTTTGTTGAATACATTTTTTGTAGGGGGGGGGGGGGGGTCTTTTTAAACATGGGCCCCAAAAACTCCTTGAATCATCATGTCATCACAAAAACACAAAGGAGTGAAAACAAAGTTTCTAAAGAATATCAATAAGTGATATTACCCATATTTTTCTGGAGTCCAAACATTTGAAAATATATTTTCTCCATTGAATCACTTTTTTTAATTTAAAAAAAAATCTAAAATTTTATGTTTTTCCCTTTTTGTTACTGTAAATTGCTGTGTATAGTCTATTTGGTATTGGTTACATATTGGTTACATATGATTACATCATCCAGAATACTCCATTGTGAATTGGGGGAAGATGAAACTGTTTCCCAGCCCTTCCCTATTATCCTTATTTTAGCTTAAGTTGTATGCTGCTGGACTATTACAAAGAACTTAGCTTTCTTTGTCTGTCTTTTTGCTTAATGCTTTTTGATAACTGTATTTCTTTGTTTTTACTTTCAAAATCTTTCTGATGAAATTTGGAAGCATCAAAGTGCTATGAATTGTTACACATTTTAAAGATTTGATTTTTTTCAACTTTTTTTTTTTTTTTATACCATGAGATCAGAAATTAATTTTGGAGTCTGCAGAAGTGAGTAATTTGTGTCATCAAAATTGAAACATTTTTATTGTAGTGGATGTGTTTGACAAATTTGATCAAATTTAGGATGCTGTCTCTTATGTTGTCTTCCATACATTGTCCAGGATATTGAATTTATCATTATTTTTATACATATATATTATTTTTTTGCGCCATATAGTCACATTTTCATTTTGTTTTTCATTTGGTCCGGGCTATTTATTTTGTTTGAGATATAATTATAATTTTGTATTCATGAAGCCTGTGTATTTTCACTATATTTCTTTTGAGAAATGCTATCTTAATCTTTGCCTTATCTAGAAGACCTTTATGCTCTTTTCTGTTTGTTTATAACCCGATTTCGCTTTCTCTAATCGTTTTAGACCCTCTCTTATTTCAGTGGAATGGGATGATGATTTTAGAACAGGTGGGCAGCATGCATGACCACAATTGATGAGTGGTTCTTGTTGGATAGTGGCGCTTTCCCTATGATATTCTGTTAACATATGCATCATTTGCTGTTGTCTCTGGAATGATGCAAATTGATATGTTGATTGTTGGAAGTTGAATATTTTGTTTCACCACTAAATTATTTATTTATCAAATTTTAAAAAATATATTTTGTTGTAACAGATTAGTCAAAAGGAACCAGCGACAATTACAACTACATTGTATAGAAGGTTGCTCTTTTCACATCATATCTGATTCTTTTGTGAAGCCAGTTAAAAGTCAGTGGGGTTCCATAATGTTAATTCTCCTTTCTCAGTCCATGAGTGCAGTATGTTAAATTGTACAGTACATAGAGCTAGTCCAAATGAGAGAATATCTTGAATATCGTAAAACATGATTGTATAGCCTTAGTTTGCATTCTAAAGGGACATTCTTGGCATAGTTAAACATTTTACAGAAATTTTATGGCTAATGGGCAACAGCATCTTAAAGGTCATTTACATATATGAACATTTTGTCATGGAGATCAAAGATGTACTGGTGGGAAATACTCTGCGGACTGATTGCATCAAATGAAACTCTCTCCATGCCGGCTGTAGGTTGGCATGAAATAAGAAATGTCTTTTCAAAAAATGTGATATACGAAATAAAGGAGAAATGATTATAGCAGTAGTGTAAATATAAGTAGGTGAGGGAAACATCTTTGTGCTGATTGCATATCACTCAGGTGCACTTTTCCTCAGAGATAGCATATCTCAGCTATGCAGAGAGTAGAATTATACTGGGGCAAGGATGATAGAATTGTCCTAAGGAAAGGACAACGAATTTTTGGATCCAGTTGTGGATAACTGGTGGTCATAACTTTTTTTTTTTTTTTTTGAATTTTTCGGTTACATACTTCAAGACTTCAGGTTGATGCACTTTATTTCTCTCTAACATTTCTGAGAATTTAATGCTTGTGGAAGCATTACTTTTGATAGCTCTGCTTTGCAGTCATTATCTTTTATCAGCAGCATTATATCATATTACTTATATGATATATATATATATATATATATATTTTAAAAAAGCCCTTGTGTGTCCTGAGGTCAGTGTCATGTAATGTGGAAGCTGTATTTTATGTGTATGTGAGTTTCATATATTTCATGTGTGAAGTCAGCTGATACTGTTTTTTTGGCTCAAGCTCCATTTTGCCAGTGAATGGAAGATAAAAATTATTGATTGATCTGGATAAGGACTGTAATGTTTTTATTATGTTGAAAGGAGAACTATGAAAAATGAACACTTATAAAGTATTTTCAAATGGAGAAAAACAACTCAAGAAATGGCATATAGGAATCTGATATATATATTGATATATTTTGTCTTTTGATCAGTTGTTATGTGAATTTGTTGTAAATTTTTGTTGTTGTTGTTATTTCATACGCAGCAAAAAATATGTGGGGTTGTGCTGATATAACTGTCGTATTGTAAAACTGAAATCACCCAGTTATTTTACTGTGAACAGTTTGAAGATGTGATATACATATTTCAGTCAAAGATTGTAAGTCATTTATATTTCGTGGTATATCCAACTGATTTTTAAGAAAATGTTTTTTTTGAAAATTATGAAGAAAAAAGAAAGAAACCAAACTAATCTATATGCCATGGAAAACTGGGACATTTTTCTTTATTAAAAATATGTATATCTATTTAAAGTTTATGTATAATTAAGCTTGTCAGTATATTAGGACCCTAACTATTGATTCTTGAAGGAAAAAGATTCATTTTTTTGTGAAGTGATCATGATCATGAACTTTTTTTTTTTTATCAAACTTTATCAGTTTAGGGACTCTAATAATTTGAAGGATCACAAGGAAAGATATTTAAATCTTTTGTCCTTTTTGCTCACCTGCTTATGTACCTTACATCATCAGAGGTGCCACGAGATTTTCATGCCAGCCATGCAGAGATGCTGCGTCACAGCCACATGCCAAACCTGACAGCACAACCCTTGCCCGGAATGTACCCGGCCTCACTACAACCTGTCGGACTGCCTCACTTTGTCCCAGGCTTGACCAGTCAACATGTTGTCTCTGTTATGTCTTTCAACAAGGATCAGGTAAGATTTAGAACACCACAACTTGTCTGATTATT
Source organism: Peronia peronii (assembly GCA_039654565.1). Taxonomy (NCBI): domain Eukaryota; kingdom Metazoa; phylum Mollusca; class Gastropoda; order Systellommatophora; family Onchidiidae; genus Peronia; species Peronia peronii. The sequence goes on along the minus strand of JBCEWB010335488.1, from coordinate 1,116 downwards.
CTCCACAAGTTATATTTAAGTGCTCTGGTCCCAATTTAGGTGACTGGTTGTAAGTCTCACATAGTGCACCAATTTCAAGTCAAATGAAATCTGATCCCAACTGTTGGAAGTGAAAACTTGTTTTGTTTTCTTTGAGAGAAGACTTTGCAGCTACAATATAAATAGAGATAGGGCTGGAAATTGCCAGGTATTTTGAGTTTCTAGCTATAACTGACAACTGGTTCGATCAGATCTCTTATTTAACCTGACATGAACAGTTTATGTGCTTTATCCTTCTTAAGGGGAGGGGCGGGTCCTGGGAGTGATTTTCTAAAGTACTCAATTTAGGCTTTTTTAAGCATCATATTTAAATTCAGCATGTCCAAATTAGAAGAGGGAAAGTGTCAAAAAAATAATTTGGATGGTTGGTTGCCATGGAAACGCCGTCATATTGGATTTCTGGCCCCAAAAATTGCTAATTTTCAAAAGCCTAAGGCTTCGGTGTTTTTCAGTGAAATTGTTTCAAATTTTGTGCACATGTAGTATTCCCTAACCTCAATAGAGCTCAGTATCAGTTTTTCGAAATTTGCCAGTTTTTCTTCTACAAATTTTTTAAATTTGTACATGGCAAGATGGTGCTTTTTCTCATTTTTCTGGCACTTCGATAACATTTTCTCACAAAGAAAACAAAATATTGCAAATCTGATACTTCGTTATTATTTTACACATATGCAGGAAGATTCATGCCAAATTTCAAGTAAATCTGTTGGTAAATAAAAAAGCCTAGGGAAAAGTGTGCTCAAAAAGTAGGTTTCGAGGTAATCGCGTCCAAAGTTTTGACAAAGCTTTTCAACCAAAGTTTTCAACCAGTTCCTTGTGACATAATGTGTTCCTTTCACCTCAGAACATTCCTGCTTGATAGACTGGACCTCAGTCTTCAGCCTCCTTCTCTTACCTGCTTTTGCTCCTGAGAAATACTCTCAAACTTAGTGTAAAGATCTCATAGCTTCAGTTGAAATTGACCATCAGAAGTGAATTTGAGTGATTTGAGGACACACCCCTACTTGTAGGAAAAGCTCAGTTTACACATGAAATAGGCTAGTTTTGACCATATAAACAGTAAAATCTTGAAATGAA
>JBCEWB010335377.1:9113-21641 GCA_039654565.1 Peronia peronii | reverse complement strand
TCGAAGATACAGTCTGTTGAATGTGACACCATCCAGTGGAAATTGTCATGATAGATTTCAACAGTCCTTGCTTGGCAGTAGTCATATATACACCACACACATTTTCGGGGACCACTCTTTACTCATGATATGTCATATTTTTAATTACTTTATCTGTGGTGATACTTACTTTTCTCTCTTTTTTCCTCCAACAGTGGTCCAGATGGGTGAGGAATATTACCATGCAAAAGATTATGTCAAAGCCCTTTTGTAAGCAGTCTATTGTATTTATATCAGTAGAGTAAATAAAAGTTTGGAGAAAAAAAAAGATGCAGTAATCACGATATACACATTTTGTGTTGGATCAATCAAAAACCGCATAGCCAACTTCGACTTTATCAACCTTTAATTTTTTCAGAGTTGGGTCCATTGAGGCCGTCTTGTTTGTGAATGCTCTGCTTGTATCATTACAGTTAAAACAGTATTTGTTCAAGACATATTTCTCCCACTGTTTGCATTTTCCAGTGGATCTAATTTACTCAGATGAAATTAGACTTATATCCAGTATGTGCAGAAAACTGAATTATACCAGACATGTGGTAACACTTATTTGTTGTTTGTGTATTGTACAATGGTTTCTCAATCAGTATCATGAAAATTGGATGTGATTTCTATCTTCTTTATCTGAGAAATGGAGAACATTTTATCAGGTAATGTTCATTGTAATTGTTCAGACAAGCTCCCTTTCAAGGAGAAATTCAGTTGTCTTCCTTGCTGGCTGTGTTCCCAGGCTGTTGAGCAAAGTGATGTGGGACTACAGGGCAGAGAGATGGTGGAAATTGCTGACCTCCATCCTGGAGACTTCACTGAAGTGTGCTTACCTGACAGCCAAAGTGCAGGAATATGTCTCCAACTGTATGGAGCTCATCGGGAAATGTATCCTTTCAAATACTGTGAGATTGACAGTATGTATGTCTGTGTCTATTAGGTAGGTGGTTGTCAGGGTTGATACAGCTCCTGTTGATTGAGCAGAGTTGAGCACCATGCCTGTAAATAGTTTGAGTTAGAATAAAGAGAAACTGCTTTTCTGTCAGCCTTCTTATGAATAGGAATTGAGACTTTGCATGTCAGTCTTGTCATCTGTGAGATTAATCTGCTAACAGTAGTTGGACAACAATTGTAGATACATGGGTTCAGCACTCAGTACATGCTTTGCAGAAATGTCTGAATATAAGACATGGGTTATGTAATGACTGATGTAGAATGCAATTACAGGTTTTATTTATCTATCAGGGGAATTTTTAGAGGGCAGCCACTATGAGCCAATTCAAAATGAATTTGTGAATATCTGGAGTCATGAATGATTGGTAAGTGAACTGTCATCTTTGCATTTGATCATCCTGAGTTGCATAGCAATGTAGCCAAGATATCTCTGTGTTTGGGTGGAGGGCTGCAGCCTCTCGTGTCATCTTGAATACTCAAGAATTCATGCTAGAATTGTAATGTCACTTTGGCATTTGAACTGTGACAAGCCTTAACAACATAACAAAGATTCTCAGTGTACTCATGATGAGAAAGTGAGAATTCAGATGAATCTTATCAAAGTTTTATCAGTAAGTTTTTTGTACTTTCTGTTTGTCTTTTTTTAGAAAATTTAAATCCAATAAAACATTTTAATATATCAGATTGTGTAAATGCTTTTGCCATTATTCATTTATTTAACTGTAGTAATATTTTTTACTAAATGTTGTTGGCTCAAAATTCACAGATTTGATGGCTACTTATTTTCATTGTTGTTGTTGTTTCACTTTATAACTGGCCCCAGATTTATCTTTTTTTTTTTTTTTTCCTTCAGTATGGTCAGTTCAGCAGCCCATGGTGTGGCATGCGCTAATCACTTAGATTCTTCATTATGACCATCATTGTGTAAAGTGACAAGAATGGAAGAATCACTTACTTTGAGCCAGTTAACCCATTTTCATGTTTTTTGTTTGTTTGTTAATCTTTCATAAGATTTTAGTTGTGACTGATCTTAATTGTATACTATTCTTAGCTATTGATACAAGGATCTTTGATTGGCTATACATCTGTGCCTTTAAATATCTTTAACATTCATTTGGTTAAAGAATACTGATACGAATCAGGAGGTAAGATCCACAATCATATCAGTGACTGCTTTCAGAATTTTCTGTTGACATTGAATGTGTTCTCTGTTCCAGCATGAGACCCCAGACCCAGAGCCAGGATTGGATCCCAGCTGTGTAGAGAATGCCAACTCCTCCTGGTCAGAGTTTCGCTCTCAGCCAAATGTCTTTACCATTGAAATGCATGGACTGCTGCCATTTGGTGAGTGCATGTTAATAGTCTCAACATTGCTTCTACCCTTTGATTAGTGATTGTTGGAATCCAGACACAGATAAATCAAAGTATCTTATACCAAATGGAATCAGGTTATTTGTCTTCAGTTTTAAATTCGTTTTATCTATAATATTAAATAACTTGTACAATAAAGTACTGAGAGCAAAGATCCAAGATGAGAACCACCTGTAAGTCGTTTTCAGAAGATTGCGTACATTTTATTGTTATCTTTAAGCTGCAAGGCAATATTGCAAGCAACAGTCATTCTTGGATGGGCCCATGATGATACAGAGCACATTTCTTAGCTTTCATGATATGGAAAATTTAGGTCATTGCATTTAGATAATCTCATAATGCTTCTGTGTTCCAGTGGAAACGAAGGCTTGCTTTGTTAATGAAGTGATCTCTGCAGATGAGAAAGTAATAGTGGAGGTGTGCATCAGGTACATATGATACATTGTTCTGTTTTTTAATTTTTTTTTTTTACTTTCCATCTCAAACCAAGTTACCTAGTTTTAGTATTTTGGTAAACATTGGCAAAACATCTTTTAATCAAAGCCACATGAAAAAAAAATGTACCATTTTGAAAGTGTGCATGTTAATAATGCATACTACAAACAGTTTTTCAATTTCCATAACCTCTATTGAGAAAACAGGAAGAAATGTTGCAGATATGCAGAAATGTTTGTGAATCACAATAAGACATTACACGCAGTTGTCTAAACACAAAATTTACTTGGGAACTATTTTGGTTGTAAAAAATATCAGAATTAAAGATGAAAGAAATGAGCTTACTCTGTTTATTGCCCTCCATCATTTTTAGAAATTTAGTGGTGTATCTTTTTTAGTGTAGATCTGTTGGTCCTTATGTGTACTGATTATTTTGAGAAAAAAAAGAAAGTAATTCCTACAATCTCAAACATAACTTTACATAGTCAATTTGAAATCAAGATAACTAGTACAATGCTTTAGCCAGTAACATAAATTAATGTTTAATTTGATTGTGTTTGTATCAAAATTAAGTTTTGAATACATGCCTGAGGTGTTTATACTGTGAAGTGCTGTAAATTTTTTGATAAGTTGTATGAAAGAAGAGAGCAGTTACTCAAAAATTACTGTCATCTATTACACGCGTGAACATGAGCTCAAGTTGCTGACTAATATTTTTTTTTATGTGTTTCATAGAGTGGGATGTCCATTCTCTGTCCGACTATCGAAGCTTTTGGTTCTGTTCACAAATCAGGTTGGTGGCTCTTATTTAATTTCATATTGTTTTTGTTTGTTTGTTTGTTTTTTTTTTGTTTGTTTTTTGTTGTTGTTGTTGTTGTTTTTCCAATCATAGCCATTGATCTCAGGTCAGTGTGTGGGAAGTAGTGGATGTAGATTGAGATTTTTTTTTTTTTTAAATTGTCAAATATGGACATTTTTTCCTATTCCTATCTGTTGTCCAATCCTTCCATTTAATTTATGCCAGCCTGTCATAACAATGAGAGCAAGTTCTGCAAAGTTCCTTGTCCCCTGCTCAGTGACTTGATATATTTACCTGTCTAAGGTTTGCATTCTGTGTATGTTGTGCTGCAAGTGAATCCATGATGTACAAAGTCTGAAAATCAGAGATGAGGGTGAGTTTGTTGAAAACTTGGTACAAAATGATTTTTGAACTTGTGAGAATCTCCTTGTTGAATCTCCTTCAAATGAATTAGTATTTTATCATATGACCAGTAATTGCTGTGAGATCATATGGTTTGACCTGTTGAATTTTAGTCTTAGATATTCAACTGAAACTGAAACCCATATGTTGTTTCACCTGTTACAGTTGAAGGAAATGTGAAATTTTAGTTTCTCTGATAACTTTGCAAATGTTGTTCCGCAGAAATGATTAAAAATTTATAAGTCAGTTCATAAGGTATATCAGTAATTTATTTCAAAATCAGATTATATTTTCAAACCGAAATAGCAGCCGTTGATGTGTTATGCATGAGAAAAGAAAGACATTTTAGTCATCAGTTATAAGTATTTCACTATAAGAAAGCTAAAACTTTCAAAATAAAATCATAATCTGTAACACTTTACCACAAGAGGAGTTAATACTCTTACCACCTGGGTCTTGAGGTTTCAACTGTTTGATTGCAGAGATACAATTCCCATTGTGTGATGACAGACACTCGAGACATCTCAGCAGCCTCAGAGAAAGAGAGCGACAGTGCTGATCTGCATCTCAAGCCCAGTGAGCCACGAGTCTTCTCCTTCTCCTTCCTACCTTTGAGTGAGGATGTTGGCAAACAGATTGAGGTGACCATATTTTTTTTGCTATCTACCTTTTTTGCTAGGTTCACACCTTCTTAGTGTCTGTTTCTGTGTACATTTTTACTCTCTCTTACACTCTCTCTCTCTCTTCTATTTTTTTTAAAAACCACTTGCTTTTCTACTACCCTTACCTCTCTGTCATGCTGCTTTCTTTTTTCACAGTGCCTCTTCATTTTTGCATTCTTGTCTCATTTTGTAGTTTGTCATACTGAAAGATGCCAAATACTTAGCAACACTTGAAAGTTGTTCACAACCAAAAAAAACAAGAGGTAGCTTTGTCATTGGTCCTTTGATACTTGGAACCCTTTGAGTTATGAATTTTTTTTTCATAGTCTTATATTTTTGTCTTATTGTAGTAAACCTTATTTGATATATGATGCATATTGAAATCTATAAAAGACTGTCCAAAGTGCCATAAGGTTTCAATATTAATATGGTCCAATCATTGTTTAGGGGAGGAAGCTGGTAAAATTTTAGATCAGTTGTTGGGAACATGTTTACTCCTTGTGAAATGACACAATTATTTTTTAAAATTTTCACACCACCAGAACATCCAGACTGCAAAAGTGTTGAGCATGGTAACCATGTGAAAGAAAAGTTCTCACTTTTGTATACCGTTGTCAGTTACACATAACCACATGGTTTACTTGTGCTTGGTCAGATTGTGGCTGTTGAAATAACAGCTATTCACTCATTCTTTTGACATTGGTATATCCAGTCAAACAGTATGGAGATTCATACTGATGTATCAAACTTTTAGACCCAGAATTTTTTTTCTTTTTTTTCAGTGTACATTTGTCCCTTTTTTTTTTTTAATTTGAAAACAAACTACTACTGTTCTTTGGAACAGTGAAATTCTATGGAATGAAATGAATGTTTTCAGCTTCTGAACAATACTCTTGGAAGATGATTACATTCATGCACAGTAAACCTTTATGAGTGAGAGAAAAGAAGAAGAAAATATTTACAGTGTTTTACCAACGTCCTCTCTTGGAACAATTCAGTATAGTGATGGTGTAGATGTAAATGATTTTCCTGCAGCCTATGAAATCTTTCTTGCAGATATCCTCTCTGGCACTAGAGCTGGGCTCTGACTCGGGTTGTTGTGCTATCCTGCGATGGACAGGAGGAGGGGGAGATAACTTGCTGCAGCCAGTGGGACCTGCTAGGCCTGTGATAAAACCTACACCACCTGGAGCCGCTGTGGACTGGAATGCCTTTGTGGTCAACCCTGTGATCAAGTGAGAAGAGTGCTGCCCATTATAGATTGTTAGATAATGGATATAATGACTACTCTGTGGAGTTATGAGCAATTTTCATATTGTTTCACAACTGGTTTGCTTATCTGATTTTTAGCTGAGTGTCACTCATTGAATAAAATAGTTAGTATTACTTGGGAGAAGACAACAAAGAAAGCCTAAACTTATCCATTTATCAAAGGTTTGTAAATTTTTTCAAAGAGATTGCAAAACCTCATGAAATTTACATCATCACAGATGCCACTCTTCTGCTTTTTAGCAAATTTCTATCCTCTGAAATGTCGTTATTTTTGGAGGGAAATTGACCTTTCTTTATGTCTTTCATCTTTTAGAAATCATGGAATGGCATCTTTTTTTTTAATGATGGCATCTTTTTTTTTATGAATTTTGGTCAGTTATGGAAAAGATTGCTTACTATAGCTTATTTGTATGTTGAATTTATACTGCCTCAGTATATTTTGTATGTGATTTATCACTTCATATCTACTTGATTTTGTACAGAATCAATCCAAGGAAAGCCTTGGTGGATGTCAAAGTGGATCATGAATCCCCTTGTCTGCTGAATGAAATCTATTTAATGACAACTGTTCTGGAGAACAAGGAGGATGGAGACATTCAGGGTGTGAGGTGAGTGTGCTCAGCATTGGCTGCCTTCTGCTTAACACTCATGTTGCGTTATATGTGTTGTTTGGATTAACCTGAGTTGTTGAACTGAACCATTGCTTGTTTTTTGTGGTATGTTGATCAGAGCACCGCCACTATGTGCCCTCTGGATAATTTGTATCAGTCAATGGTACTCAGTGAAACAAAGACACAATCACATCTGAAAATTTAATATGGGCAAGTTATTTCCACTGGCCTCATTAGAGATAAAATGCAGAAATGGTTAACCTACAATTTCCTCTAAGGCAGTCGTTCCCAATGCTTTTGCACTGGTGACCCTTTACCCAAAAGCATGAAACACACACGACTCCCTACTATCAGCAGCTTGATATACATTTTATATTCTGTAGTGGAGAGGCAAAGTAGCATTTAACAAAAAGTTTATTCAAGAATCCTGTAATTATTTATTAGGAAACTAAATCACAATACCACACAATGAATTCACAAAAAGAATACAAAAAATTATTATTCTTACAATAATATCAGCATAGATTTCAACAGCTATTCAGCCCAGCTAGTGGGATCCCAAGTCACTTCCAGCAAGGCTACACAACCAAGGGAGTCACGACCCAGCAATTAGGAATCCCTGTTCTGTGATGGTGTTGATGCAGTCCTACTACATGTATAATGGCAGCCTGAGTGACCAAACTATGTTTTGTTTCATTCTACAGGATATCTTTGGGTCTTCAAGAGTCAGAGGAGAATCAACAGGATAACACAAGTAAGCCATGTAGTGATATGTAACAAATAAAATTATGTACAGTTTTGGTTTTGTAAAGAGATTTATATTTACTACACTTTCACCAATATGTCTGACCTGTAGTCAGATTTATTTGAAGAATTTTGTTGACAAAAAGTCACAACTGAGTTATAGAGCAATTTTCATATTGTTTAACAACTGGTTTGCTCATCTGATTTTTAGCTTAGTGTCACTCATTGAATAAAGTGGTTAGTATTATCTGGGAGAAGATAACAAAGAAAGCCTAAACTTGTTATCCATTTTCTGCAAACTCATATATTTATGAAGATATATAAGATGTATAAGACAAGAAAAGTAACATCTTATTTCTCCTCAAAAGGGAATTCCATTTCCAGTCATTGAGGCACAGACCTGTACATGCAAGATACATTCACACACACATGCACCTATACAGAAATAATGGAAGAGTTAGGTGAGCAAAACCTTATGAATGTATACATTCATTCAGGCTTTGCTTGTAGGTGTAAAGCCTAAAGAAAGTCACTGGCAGAATTTGTCATCTTTCATTTGCAGCCTTGGTGTGTGCCGACATCTCTGATTTTGAGGATGACACTGCAACCAGTATGTGTCAGATGGAGCTAGGAACCATCAGAAAAGGTCAAAAGGTAATTGGAAACATTGTACTTTGAAGACAGCAATTGTAAAATGGAATCTTCTTTGTGTCTTTGAATGACTTTTGCCTTTTCCTTATTTTTGTAGTGCAGTGTCAGAAGATATTGATAGTACTCAAACAACAGTCGTATAGTCACAAGTCTGTTAAGCAGATCGATAGCTCGTATTGATCAGGTAAAAGATGTGTTTAGCAATATCATCTCATCTTATAGTGGCAGCTGTAATTTCAGCTGAATTAGATTCCAGACCTACAAAAATTTGTTAAAAAAAAATTACCAACAAGGTCATACACCAATTTAATAATGAATCACCAATCTTCTTTCAATATATAGTTGATTTGTTCTGTTATCACCTGCGTGAACGCATGTGGTATTTGTCTTTACAGATAGAAAAGAAGTTCTATGTGAAATGTCTACAGTCTGGAAGCAGAAATATTTCAGCTACGGTAAGAATTTATTACTGCAAGAAAATGGTTAGTGTAATTTTGCCAGTCGTTTGAACTTTGTACTCTGATGATCATGAAAGGTGTTGAAAGAAATTGTCACTGGTATGAAATCAGACAGTAAATTTGATCATAATTGATTTTATGTGGAATTGTCATTGAGACAGTGTAGTTGTCACTAGCAGTAATGGAAATAATGTTGTTCTACTTCTTTAGTAGAGGCAAAGATCTTATTGTAGCTACTATCTTTCAGGTTTTCTAGATGTCCCTGTTTGTCCTAAATTTGACAGTTTTACCTGTAATTTACCTGCGGTAGCTCAGAACAAGTGGTCACAGTTGTGATGAGCATTACAGTAATGAAGACTTCTTCCATTTGATATTGTTCTTAACTCTTTGATTGCCAGCATTCTTTCCATTAGAATTTTGATTTGTTATTTCAAATGCTCACATCCATCAACTGCAGTTTGTTTTGTGGAATCATAAAGTCTTATTATCAGTTTGGATACCTGGCTCTCAACAAACAATAAAGATGATTTATCTCATCACCAAATGAATGACAGGATGGACCTATGAGACATCTGGCATTCAATGGGTTAATGTTATTGCTGTTGTCAATGGCTCCTTAATTAGGAGAGGATGAAGGGATGGTTTGATCACAAAGTCAGAAGTTTTCTGTCTGTGTTAAGATATTAAATCCAGTATTTCAGCATATGCCTTTCTGATCCATAGATCTAGCACAAATTTAGATCCATTGTATATTCCTGCAGGTAAACTACAGTGTATGTGTGATAGTGGACAGGCAGAGGATTGTGTGTGAGTGCCAGGCTGAGGAGCAGGTCAGCCTGGTGACAGTCAGACCATTCGATGTCTCAATCAAGCTGGAATCTCTCAAGGTACAAAGTAACCATAACAGTGGAGGAAACTTACACTTGAGATTGTTGCAGCTTATTTAGCATGGTCAAACTGTCAATCACCAACTTAGTTAATGTCTAGATAATGTGTTTTCTCTCTCAGGGTCAGTTCTCAAAAAAATTTGGTGACTGAAAGGAAGACTCTCACTCTTGCAAGGCAAAATGCTGGCTTCTGACAAAAACAGTAAACTGCAATAAGGCATAGTTCAGACAATGTTGTCATTATTGTCATTTATATATAAACTGTAGCAGTGGGAAAAAACAAATCGTGGAATGATTTCAGTTTTTTAATTACTTAAGTTTATTCTTTATCATATCGTTGTTGAAATGAATAGCATGGATGAAAAATGCAAGTGTGGTGATGCAAATGACTCTGTGTATATAGTGTTTAACTTCTGTAATTGTGAAAACCTTGTTTTTTGTTATGTTTTTCAGTTTGAGACCATAGAAGCAGTTCATGCAGAGGATCCCTTCTTATTGGCCACAGACATCCGCTGCTCCTCGCCCTGGCCCATAGAGATGAAGAACAGCTCCATCAATCTTGTAAAGAAAAAAAAAAAGAGATTGAATTTCTGTCCAGTTACTTTTGTGGTAACAAATCTGCAGCAAAAGGACTTTTCTTATTGTATTATTTTTAGACTGAATATGGCTAGGAGATTTAAAAAAAAAAAATTTGTATTTGGTCAGCAAGTTCAGTGTTTAACATGAAAACAAGACAACTTGTTTAGCAATAAAGTGACTTAATTATGGTTCAAATGGGAAGTGAACAAGAATGGTGTGCTTACTGTCAAACAGGATACCGGAAAATAGTTTAGATATCATTTGAATATAACACTATGAAGAGTTAAATAATGGAAACCATGAAATGAGCTTGAATTTCTTTGACTTGACATTTCTTTTCTTTTGTTTCCAGAGTGAATTCATTCAAACAGCTTGTGATGAATACGAGTCACAAATAGCAGGCGGTAAGAAGATTTCACATTTTGCCTTTTGGTTTTTAAATCTGTACAGTATCTGTACTTGTTATGTTATGTGCTGTGCTTATATTAATTGGTAGTAATTTCAGGAACTAGTCAGTATGGTTGGGCATGTAATACTTGCCTCATTTTTTTTTTTATGTAAAATAATTCATTAGATTCTATAGTGGTACTGTACTTATAGAAGAAACAGATTTTCTTCTTCCATTGCTTAGAAATTTCAGCACATTGATTAGTAGGATGTTTTGGGAAATGTAAAGCTACTTTTCAGTTCATTGTGTACATCTAATTGAACTTTGTGTTATATTTGAACAGTGAAACTGAACAAGTCTGACTGTGGTGCAGAATGCATTTGTTTGGTGGCTTCATCCTGTATACAACCATCTGTTTCATTGGGAACTTACACATTGGAATGGAAGAGGTACTATTTAATAATAAAATTATCTTCCCCCCATACTGATTGGTGAAAGGGAAAGTTCATTAATATCCGTTGACTTTGTAAGACATTAAGCAATTGCAGTTTTATAAGTCTGACAAATTCAAATGTCATGACCATTTATTACGTCCATTTGTCACTTCTACCTTTTGGTAAGACATAGCTGTTTAACATGTCAGGAACAATATCAGGATATCATGTTATGAAAAATTTCATGTTTTAACGCTTGTCAGTATTCAATGACCACAGCATTGTCAGATTGATGGTTTTTATGTGGACACTGTCATTTTAGATGCCTGGCATAAGCACAATATTAATGTGACAACAGATATGTTTGATGTAATACTATTATTCTTATTATTGATGCAATTGATGGATTTTTGACATCATGGCAGACAATCGCCGAAAAGTGGAGATCTCCCATTTGTGAAGACCACCTTTCCTCTGCCCACTGTCAACATTGAGCACATTCCTATCACAGTTCATGTGTCTGTGCCAGCTTTTGGCCGAGTGAAGACCTTGTTACCATTGTGCTACTCAGTGAAGAACAGAACCCCTTATGTCCAAGAAATACAAATCAGCATGGAGTCCACAGATAATTTTATGTTTTCTGGAAACAAACAGGTATGTGTGAGTGATGTATGATAAATTTCAGTAAAGCAAAAAAAAAAGCAACTGCAGATGAAGAGCATCTCTGCCATTGGGTCGAACTACATGCTAAAATGGAAAAAAAAAAACTTTCTGTAGTATTTTTCACTGTTTATGTTTTGCCGCAGTTTACGTGAAGCAATCACTACAGTAATGCAGCTGAGGATAGGAGCTCATCTCACCATTTTATCAGTTTTATTTTACTGCTCAACAAGGAAATGACAATGATGTACTTCACTGTTAAGTGATTTCCTCCACTTTATGTGACTCCATGCGAATACTTGTAGTTTGTAGTTGTGCCCCTATTCAGCTTTCAAGACGCTTATAGTCAGCTCAACAAGTTCCTTTATGATTTTGTCCTTGGCAATAATTGTGTATACACAAAGCATTTAGCATGTTAAAGTAAATCAGATGTTTGTGATGAGAGCAGTAATAGAGTATGTAGGATCAGGAAGTCATGAACGAGATATCTAGAATATTTACAAAATATAGAGTATTCGAATAAAAATAGTCATCAATAGGAATTTTCTTCCTACTTCTGCCAGGTTGCCTTAATACTGAATTTTGTTTTTTTACGTCCTCAGACCCAGTTCCGAGTGTTGCCAAGCCAAGAGTACAAGCTGCATTACAACTTCTTTCCTTTAGTGGCTGGGCAGGTTAACTTGCCAAGACTACACCTGGACATGATGCGATATCCAGGCACCATGGATGATATCATCAGCAAGATGCTACCCACACACATCTTCATCAGGGTGAGATTTCTCCTTTACCACATTCTTTCCAATTTTGTGCGTTTTTTTTTTTTTTTAAGTACTTCCATTTTCTCAAGTGCAATACTTGGTGAGACTACTATAACCACGCATTTTATTCAAAGTAAAATTTTGTTTTCTAATGTCTTCTATCATATGTGACAATGGACAAAACAAATGCTGTTCTTGATTCCATAAGGATAGTGCACTTTTGCTTTATGTACTCGGAAATCCAGCTCTCAATCTGGACCATTTTTGGCCATTGCTGATCTCTTAGAAATATATAGCATGTGTATAGAAAAAAAATGAGGAAATTAAATGAATTTTTATGTTTTTTTTTTTTTTAAAAAAATCCAATCTCTTCAAATGCTGTATTTTTATTGTTCAGATTTTTATTGTTTTTATTGAATACTGCTATCTCAGTAGT
>JBCEWB010335266.1:11573-21644 GCA_039654565.1 Peronia peronii | reverse complement strand
TAGATAGATAGATAGATAGATAGATAGATAGATAGATAGATAGATAGATAGATAGATAGATAGATAGATAGGCAGACGACATACAGATAGATAGACGGATAGACACAGAAACACACAGCAGACACACATACACACACACAAAGGGGTGGATGGATGAATCGATGGATGGACGGACGGATGGATGGAAGGGTGGATGGATGGATTAATGGATGGATGGATGGATGGATGGATGGATGGACGGATGGACGGATGGAGTGAGGGAGGGAGGGAAGGAAGGAAACTGGATGGATAAATGGATCGATGGATCGATGGATGGATGGATGGATGATTGATGCATGGATTAATGGATGGATGATGGATGAATGAACAGAAGAATGAATGGAGGGATGGAGGGACAAATGGATAAATTGAATGAATATATGGGTGAATAAAGCTCTGCCTTCACTCTACAATTTACTATGTACTCACACAAATACACAGACAGAAAAATAGAAATGCACATCTACTCTGTAACATGACACCAGAGACCAGATGTCGGTATGTGCACTCGTTTATTTCTGGAGGGTTTGACCATGTAGATGCCGGTATGTGCACTCGTTTATTTCTGGAGGGTTTGGTCGTATGGGTGTCTGTATGTGCACTCGTTCATTCTAGCGAGTTTGATGATATGGATATCCATATTATGTGCAATGTTACTCACCTCTAAACAGATGATGCAGACAGCTCTGGTCTTGGTAGGCAGGTACTCGGAATACAATGTCATCCTGCTCATGAGATGTTGGAATTCCAAACACGGGGGTGACCATAAACGTGAGGAAATGACGAGATAAAATTATAAGTTTAACCCTGGAGATGTCACAGGCCGTTATGCTCAAATTCTCTTTCATTATAGTTTGCAAAGATCTTATGAATTACTTTCCAATTACTAAAACAATGCATGTACAACAGTAGGGAAACACTTGCGTTTTCTTGCTATTTGAACAGCAACTGTCATTAAACCTCTTGAATATAGGACAGATCGTTACATAATTCTTAGCACTTCGTTAATTCCTTCTGATACCCTTAGGGTTAAACGAGCAGCTCAGTTTCAGGCGGTTTTTTTTTTCTGTCTGCTGGCACTGATACATGTTGCGGGATGATATATAAATAATACGCCACTGTCAGTCGCTTATTAAATAGGATACGCTTATTAAATAGCTTATTAAATAAGCGTGCTTAATGTAAGCAATGAACTTTTTGACCGTCAGGAACTTGATTGTTAAAAATTGTCATCCCCTTTGTTATTGAAGTGTTTTTCTTGGCAAAAATCGATGTATTGAGTTGACTCTGAATAAAACGTGCAATGGTTTGAATCGCAAAGTTTAAATGTTTCTTAAAAATATCTATGGTTCTGACGGCGGCAGTGAGAAGGTTAATGTAGTTACAAGGCTGGGCATCAACGGAAATGACATAGTGAGGAACTGCGATGTTAAGTCATCTTAGCTACCACGTAAATTGTCAGACAGATTGGCTATCGTTCTTAGGAGAGGTTCCTAGGAAAGAGGGTAATGTTATCGTATTAAGGAAAGAATGAGCGAAAAAGGGAGAGAGAGATAAAAATAAGAGGAGAGAAAAATGACAGACAAAGGAGAGAAGATGCAAAGACAAAGTGAAGGAAGAAAGAAAGACAACGAGAAAGAGGAGAACGGAGAGAGGAAGACAAAGAGAGAAGGAAAGACAAAGAAAGTGACAGAAAAAAATAGGGAGGAACATATATAAAGTTTAGAGAAAAAATGAGCAGTAGAAAGCGTGCATTTTGTATGTATGTATGTTGTGTGTGTGTGTGTATGTGTGTGAGAGAGAGACATACATACGTTCATTTACAAAGACGGGTAGCAGAGAAGCGATAAAAAAGGACACATTTTTAGCAGGAGAAAGTGGGGGAGAGAGACGGAGAGAGAGAGAGAGAGAGAGAGAGAGAGAGATTTGAGGAGCAGAAACCCATTAGTACCGACTGGAGAGAGTACTAATGGGAATTATTTTTGACCGGCCCTATCAGAGACTCGGACTCTAAAGAAATATCTGGAGAACAAGACAAAGGCCTTTGAAATGAATGTGGACGTTCAGACGTATGGGAGGGATTAGCTGGACAGAAGGAAAGACCAACAATCATGTTTGTACTATGCTAAAAGTCAAACCTGCACTCCTGACAACAATTCAGAGAAGGAAATTACAATATTTTGTCACATCGAACGACACAACACCATCTGTAAGGATATACTGGAAGGGAAGATCGAGGGAAAATGAGCGAGAGGAAGACAGCGGAGAACGTGGACGTATTACATCAAAGACAGGACGAATCTATCTTTGGAGGAGTGCACTAGAAGGGTGGAGGATAGAGAGATGGCGAGTCATTTCACATCAACCTCGAAAGAGATGACACAGGATTATGATGATTACTTCCCTTTGCCAGACACACGAGTGTTGAACAAGTACGGTACATCATGAAAAATTTCCAGAAAATTCATGGTGTGAGGAAAATTTGTCTTCTTATAGTAATAATTTTATCAAAATTTTTGTATTCACTCTTTCAAGTGACACAAAGAAATGTACTTTTTTCCCCTCTTCAAACGGTTTGTCCGACATTCCTTGTGTCTGGCAAAGGGAAGTAATAGGACCATTTAATGTTACTCACGTTTGAGGTAGGGCACCAACCGCACAGCCCACCAAGAACCTGCAGATGGCCACCCACTCGTAGATCGGCGACAGGGCTGTCAACAGCCCGAAGTAACCGCATAGGGCCGAGGCCAATAGGAGGGTCTGGGGTCAATCCGAATGTGTGTGTGTTGGGGGGAGGGCAGGTGATGTCAACATGGAAAAGTAACAGATTATATGATTAAATAAATTGCATCTATCTTTCTGCCAATCTGATTATCTGTGTGGGTGTCTGTGTATCTGTCCGTCCGTCCATCCATCTGTCCATCCATCCATCCTTCCATCCATTCTTCCATCTATCATTAATCCAGTCATCAACCAATCCAGCCATCCATCCATCTATTCATCCGTCCACCCATTCATCCACTCATCCGTCCAGCATCCAGCTGTCCATCCATCCGCCCATCATCCATCTATCCATCCATCCATTCATCCATCCATCCACCCATCCATCCATTCATCCATCTATCCATCCCCATCCATCCATCTATTTATTTATCCATCCAATTCATACGCACATACATGCAGAATTACAGGGAGTCAGATAAACAAATAGATAAAAAAAAGGACAAAAAGCAGACAGACAGACAGCTAAGCAGAGAGCTGAAGAGACAGACTAACAGAAATAAACTAAATTGGCAGAAAGACTGACAGACAGGCACTCAGACAGACAGATGTACTTTGGACTGGCAGACAGGCATAGACAGTGTCCTGTGGACCCTTACTCACCGCTTTACGTCCGTGCTTGTCCCCCACGGCGCCCCAGATAGAGGATCCAACGACCATACCCACCATCACAAGCTGACCAGTCCGTCAACAGGTAGAGTGGAGAGGAGAACAGAAAACAGTACTTCAGTCAGGCTATAATGGATAAAGAGATAGAGCCTCCCCAAAACACACCTGCCTGCAGTTTCATAGAGGGTAATACTAATTTTTCTTACGTCTTTTACTATAAATCTGCAACAAAAACCATGAAAGGCTTATGGATTCGAAAACTATTGAATGTATCCATATGAAATTTGGCACACGACATTGTTGCATAAAGATCTGTGTTTCTACTTATATAAAGCCGAAAAAAGTTTCCTGTGTTTGACGTTATTCTAAAACGCGATAATAATTGAATAGTAAACTCGCGAGAGTGTTTGATCCGAATTGTACGTTCGATAGAATGACGCGTATAACAGAACATATACGTTTTCTTGAGTAACATTCAGTTCAATCATCCAAAAATACTAACATCGAGCTGCGCACGCTTGCCATACACTTTGAGTCACAAGGCAGTATCGGTTTGACCTATATTTAAATAATCTCCCACGAAAGCCGCGGGTTCTTTTCTAGTATATTTATAAGTGTGTATGTTATAATAATGTAAGTATCTGTATTGTGTGTGTGCTTGTGTGTATAAAAGTGTGTATAATTATGGGTTTATAAGAATGTTGACTCTGCAAACGCACGTTGACAGTAAAGACGTTTTATGTTGTGTATAGGCTATATGGTCTGTACATATGCATGTGTATACGTGTACAATGTTGTATGTTAGTGTGTAAGTGTTTTGTTTACGTCTAAATGGGATGACATTGAGATGAGTAAGAAATGGGACAAAAACCTGTAATGTGTATTTAGGACAGCACTGGGATATGTAAGAAATGGAAAGAACACTGTTCTGTGTGTTTAGGATGGGATTGTAGTGAGTACGGAAGGAAAAGATGTCAAAGACTCACAGTGCTAAGCAAGGCTTGTTTCCAGGAGGGGAGGAACCAGGCACAGTGTAGGACTGGTCCTAGTATGGACAACATCATCATCTCCATCGAGTCCGCCATCTGCAAAAGCCAACATCTTCCTCATCGACGACAATAGCGTCAGCAGATTTAAAAGGGGCCAAGTATAATCTATAAAGATGAGATCCTATTGTTTGGTAGACGGTCACAAGGGCGCTCGAAAGCTGTCGATTATTAAGACCTCCCTCCGGCCACAAAACTAAACAAAGCAAAACACGTAAAAAAAAAAACAACGTGTACTTACATGTATGTTGACATTATTGCCGTTGATGGGGGTGGCGTGTGGTGTGGACGGTGCGAAAAAAGGAGAGAAAAAAACTCATCCATGGTCAGCTGAAACCCTGAATTCAACATGGAGTAAGAGTTACAATTTTATTCCTTTTTGGTAGATTCGCGCCACCTAACTTAGCCCGTTTTCAAAGCAAAAACGACAGCAAAAATAAAATAATGCGGAAAACGTCTGTGAAAGTACATCGGCGACATAATTCATTTAAAATGATGTTCAAATAAAAGTTAAAGACAAAAATAGATGTCGTTCGGGAGCTACAACCTCATTGTTTAACCAAGACACAAAGCAACAACAACAAAAAACTCACTCCAGTACTGATGATCCGAAGCTTATGATAAGCTAATGACTATTAGATCGTGAAGTACTAGACATAATAATGAAGGTATCCTTCTATTGTGCCCAACTGCTTGACTGACTGCGTGTAAGCCTATCTCTCGTCCTCGCGGGGGCCGAAGTATATAAGTGGGTTCTTTGCTCCCACCTGCAGACGGTGAAAGCCTGCCATTAGTGGGATGTCTCCCGTGAAATGCCATTCTCTACATTCCATGGATGACATCTCTTCTCCCTATCTCTCTCTCCTTGCTCCTGTCTTCTGTCCTGCTCTCTTTCCTTCCTCTTGACGTGGAAATATGCCTACCATGGTAGGCACAATATAGCCGTCATCGTGCTGATGTGCCGTTAAACCCCAACACAACAACAATAACAGGCCTATCTCTCATCTTTAGTTAGTAACAGTTGGTGTCATGACATCAGTAACACGGACCATTGACACAAAAATGTTTTCAAAAATGTTTCTTTCCCGTCAGACAGTGCCAAGACTATATATCTTGTGTGTTTTTTCAGGTGGGTGATTAAGGTAACGTTAGTTATAAAAGTGGTCAAAGGACCGATCAAGATAAAGTAAGACTGCCTCAACATACTCTGCACTGAGCTCCCTTTCCTAACACCTGATAAATAATGTGGTAACATGGTGGCACTTGGATTCCCCCGTCGTCTCCGACAGATGAGGAAACAAGCAACTCGTTAATGGTTGATATGCGTTGTCATGTAGGAATGAAGGCCAATAGAGTTCACCAATATCCTGGAAATCCCATCGACCCATGTCCTTGGCCTTGCATCGGCCGTAAGTTTGCCCGACTTCTTGGTTTGGCCCTGTTACGGTGGGAAGGACTTTTATGACTAAACCTCTTCGCTATGAGCCTATTGAACCTTGATGCCCTCTAAAAAAATAGTAGTAGTGAGTAGTGTTAATGATTTAATGACGTAGGAAAACACCTGACGTACTTCCGAGTTGGATTTTTCCCGGAATCTTGTGTTCTATTATTGTTGAGGCACAAAGTCGCCCACAGACGCTACACGGCGTGGAAACCTGTGGGGATGAGTCATGTTTTCTCCGACCCTTCCCCCCCCCCTTTCCCCAACCCACCTTTTTCTGAATGACGGCTGCTCTGTTGTGCTCGGAGGTTCGTATATCTTGAATACACCGTTGCTTTCACGGCGTTCTGTCAAGGGCAATATCTTCCCACGAAGTAGCGTCAATAATGCAAAGTATCTTGTATCTCTTGAGAGGCCTTTTTTGATCATGACACCATGTCTATCCTTTAGTGGTCCTTAGAGCATCATCAACGACACATGGTACTCTTTACTATCTCATCTTAGAGCGTAATCTGTCTATAAATATTTACGGGTTACACTGTAGAGTGTCACTTGGAACTACTAGAAGGTCTTGGTTTCCATAATAATAATTGTTCATATACAAGACCCCGCCGCGTTAACCACCCGCAGGAGGCGTAAATATACTGCAATGTATAAGACATAATAGTCCAGGCTTGAACAGCAAAGAGGAAGAAGTATCTTGTTGCTACTTTGAATATACTATATGAAAAGCTGTTCAAAAATAAGAGTATAATGGGCGTGTCTGTAATCAAATGAGTCCTTTGACACATCCAGAGTTACGCTTGTATGGAAGGTGAGCATTGGGCTATTTTGTACTCCTCTTCCTTTATGAAAATCAACCAAGAGAAACGATCGTTTTTTCAAATTTTGAGCTTTGAGTAGTCGCTGCCTTTAGCTTGTTTGACAGTTTTAAATGGTTTAAGAGGGGTCACCGTGGCTCTGTGGTTTGGTGTCTGCTTCATGATGAAAACAACTTACGTCAGGAGGTTGTGGCCGGGATCGACTCGCTGGTCCTCCACTGGGGGATTTTTCCAGTGACTCAACGGTCCCCTGGCTTCCTCTGGGTAGGGAACCCCGGCGTCTAGCCTTCTCGGATCAGGGCAAATATATTTCGGAGGTCCCGTGTGTACGTTACGTACACTAAAGAACCCTTGACAGTTCATAATCAATGAAGAGTAGACGGAGTGCCGCTGTCCGGTCAAAATTTCGAAATCCCAAATTTTTACCCATAAAAATTCTCTGCAAAAACAGGCAGCCACTTAGAGCTGGGATAATCCTACTTTCTTAGGATTGAAAGGCTAAAGGAAAAAAAACAGGTACATGTGAGCTTTTGCAGTGTTTATCCCTTAAGCCTGAAATAACACAACGCAGGAATTACTGGTCTTTTGACTATCATTTATTACTAGAGCTACTGAATGGCTAACTCGAGCTGATGTGAGGAAGTTGATACATATTGAGACGTACACAGTGGCTGACATGTGCTTCTAAAAGGCAACTGAGATAAGATAAGATAAGATAACAAGATAAGGTTTATGTTATGTTCTGTAATACGTCGTTCCACCTCCCAGTGAGATTATCTCGAAAGATAAGGTGGATAAACTTTATTTGTCTCCAAAAGGAAACTCCATTCACAACTGATGAAATACAACATATAGAATTATGTATGACACGTTCAGCTTGTACCTTTCCCGACTGCCATGACCCTTAATGCATAGTCTGTTTTTCTAGAACAAACAGCCAAGTTGGCAGGTAGATTAGGAAGTCGCTCTGGTTCACGATAGACACCAGACAAGTACCTGAGACAGACACATCATTGTGATGGATGTGTTACTCACCCAGCAGAGCCCGGCCATCATGGAGAGTTTGACCTGGAACCAGCCAAAACCCATGTGATCAATGGCCTCCTGGATGGTGTAAGTGTCATTCTCACCTGTACAGACAGAACAAGTATGACAGGTGGTATTACCTGTGCAGATAGAACATGACATACAGAAAAAGATCTCACATCATTGATAGAAGGGATCATGCATAAATTGCACAATTATGCAATATAATGCCCAGTAATCAATGGCCTCCTGGGTGGTGTAAGGGTGTAAGTTTCATCTCATCTGTACAGGTATGACATGTATGACATCTGGTATTATCTGTGCAGACAGAACATGACAAGTAGAAGACAGAAAGACAGACAGGCAGAAAGACAGACGAAGAGACAGGCATACAAATGCAGTTAGAACTACTCACATTATTTCATAGGTGGATCATTCATGAACTGCACAATTATGAACTATAATGCCCAGGTGATTAGTGGCTTCCCAAATGATGCAAGCATCACTCACACCTGTACTTCCACAATATTGGTGACAGATGGTATACCCATATCGCTCATGATTTCATAATTAAAGAAATCTGAGGGTCCATCTATCAATTTCATAGCCTGAAAAATATGTCCAGCTGATCATAGCTACCTGAATAGTGTAAAGTGCACTGTTGTCTGTACTGACCTAGCAACATGGGAACACATAACTCATTTGTCTCACATCATTTCATAGTGTGCCCTTTCCTCAATTTCATTGCTCATTTAATATTTGTTAGATTTTCATTTTTGTTTTATTTTCTTTATTTTCTGTCTTTCTTTCTTTATTTTTTATTTATTCAATTTTCAATGTCGAATTTATGAATGAGGAACACGATGATAGAACGGACACAGTTAGAAATTATGGTTGTTGTTGTTTTTGATTTTCGATGCCCACTAACAAGCTCCATCCTTTCTTCCTATTAAAGTATCTTCTAGAAAAGGAACGCGGTCGAAAGGTGCATTTGTAGTTCTTAGAATTTGCTTAAGAAACTGTGAGTTGTCAAATTTTAAAATACGGAACTCACTGTAAGTTATGTTTGGCATATAAAATACCGTAATGTGAAAGAGTTTATTTTATCACCCACTCATAAAGCACATACAGTAGATGTTACTACAGCTGTGGCTTCTTCTGTCCATGCAGATAGTTGAAGCAGCCCGTATTCTGCATTGGTGTCCAAGGGACAAGGGGGCGCAGTGGCACTGTGGTTTGGCGTCTGCTCACGGAGAAAACGGGCCAGGTTCGACTCGCGGGTCCTGCATCAGGGGATGGAAGGACACGAAGATCGAAAACCCGCATTTTTTCAGTGATTTAACGGTCCCCTGGCTTCCAGTGGGTAGGGAAGCCTGACGTCTAGCCTTCTCAGATAAGGGCGAATATATTTCGGAGGTCCCGTGTGTACGTTACGCACGTTAAAGAACCCTTGGCAGTTCAAAATCGATGAAAGAGTACAGGCTGCGTGCTGCTGTCCGGGCAAAATTTCCAAATTCCAAATTTCTACCCACAAAATTTCTCAACAAAAATTGGCAACCTCTTAAAAGCCGACATAATCCTACTTTCTTTGGATTTAAAGGCTTAAGAAAACAAAAACAAAACAAAAAAACAAAAAAAAAAACAAAACAAAAAACAAACAAAAAAACTGAAGTATGTCCAGACATCCCTGACTGAAAAGCTTTCGGGAAGAACAAACGTATTGAGGTTCATTTGAAACATCACAGAGCCTGCGAGCCAGTGGAAATTTGAACACAGGTTACAATTGGCCCCCGTGTCGGACTTTGGACATGAATGCTATAGAACCAAACCAAATGAGGTATTCATCTTCACCTCTTGGCTTTTGGTCTGGTAATATTGGCCACGGATCAAAGACGTCCACCCACACTGGTCTTGTGCCTATCTCAACTATCATTTCATAGTCGCTATTTTGTACTTCCTTGATTAGACATCCTTCCCTCAACATCTGTAGCTGGCTTTTATATTTTCCTTACATATACTTCAGGTTGTGTGACAATTTATATCATGTTATTTTATAGGGGGAGAGACACAATGAGTAAGTATATTATGGTATGTATATGTGCCTGTTTATAAATTTATGTTTTAAGTGTATGCGTGTAGAACCGCATGTGTTGTACATAAGCGTATGCATAAGTGTATATGTTGTAAGTATGTGCGTGAATTTGATGCGAGCAAAGATTGCTGAGCATAAGGACTGGAAGAGATGAGTTACATTTTTATCTTATGTGGGGAGGGGAGGGGGGGGGGAGGGGGGGGGAGGGGGGGGGGG